>JASGCC010000369.1:0-164179 GCA_030067915.1 Hydractinia echinata | reverse complement strand
TTTGGAAGTTCGCTTGACATTTGCACTTTATGAAACGCATTGCGCTTGGCTGTACTTCAAAATCCCACCCTCTTTATGGTCCCTTTATGTCACAGCTTTCGGGTGTACTTTTGAATGGGAAGGTGATTCCAAAAAGTTAGTTGCTGCTAAGAAGGAAGAGCTTGAGATGAAAGGATATATAGGCTGTCAATGCTGCCAATGGAAGCACTGCGAACACTTGATTTACATGTTCAGATGATATACAATTCCGGCACAGGCATTCGCAGATCAAGATTTCAAACTTTATTTGTGAACGTTGCGTACGACCATAAAAACTTAACTTACACGCTCAGATGATATAACAATTTAACTTGCATGTTCAGATGGTATAATAGACCAAACGTTTTGACAGGACTGTCTAAAGTAAAGACATTGGTGCTGAATTTACATACTCGGATGATATCAACATTACGAACATTGCGAAGCCGGCAACGAGCAATTTGGCAAATGTGATACCCAAACTAGAGTGGATAATACGGGATAGAACTGGTGCACAAGATCCCGGGGGACCGGTAGCCTGAATGTTATTATCTGACAAGTACGAATTAGCTTTTTCACTTTTTGCTTTATAAACACATATTTTTCGTTAAATACTTCGCGAAATCATAAGTAATAAGCAAGCGCAGCCAGTGTACTTTCTTCAGCTTAATAATACGTTATTGTTTTTAACTCGTTGCGATATATGATCAGGACATGTAAATTAAGTTGCAAACGACCGGCGTCCTTCGACGGCACTATTAACTTAAAAAAAGAAATACCACAAGTGCTTGAAAAGGGTACAACTATAAGAGCTCTTGGCTCATCTGTAACTTTCAACAGAGAACAGTGATACTATCGTCAAATCGGTTAACCGTGAGGTTGGCCAATGAATATTAATGGAATTGTTGCGCGCGCTTTTGTCCTTTCCCCCTCTTTTCCTCATTTTTTTCTTTTCCCCAACTTTGGTGCAGACCAATAGCGTAAATTTATGCCCAAGGCGATCACCAAGAGATTCGTAAGAAGCAGCAAGGTTCCAGATTAACACAGAATACCACGTTTTGAACAACGACTAATAATAAATTACTGTAATAGTCTATCATTAGCAAGCAATGGACCTCCTTGAAAATTGCTCAACATCTAGGGAAAAAAATAAAAGTTGTTCTTGAGTATACTGTGTATAAAAAATTGTTGACGAGGGACCTCTTGTTTCAGAAAAATACAACATTGCGATGTTTATTACCATTTGATATTACTACAGAGAAATTTATTCGAATTGATTAAAGAATGAATCTGTTGGACGTACAAAGAAATTTTAGTATTTAAGGCTGCATACGCAAGAGATGTGTGGTCCAGATTGGACATATGCAAGGCGTCGGTTACCAGTGTATTTGGAGATGTATTAAAAATCGATTCTACCAAAAAAATATTGTCAAGACTTACAGAAGATGCAAAAAAGTCTGCAACTTGGAAAGATGGTCTGATGTCACGGTACAAAAACGCAGATGTCCCACCACCTAGCCTTTTGTATGCCGACAGAGATTGTTGTAGTCTCAGTGAACCATCAAGGTTTATAAGAGGTTGTTTCCATCTTGGGACAGTTTGGAAGTTCGCTTGGACATTTGGCACTTTATGAAACGCATTGCGCTTGGCTGTACTTCAAAATCCCACCCTCTTTATGGTCCCTTTATGTCACAGCTTTCGGGGTGTACTTTTGAATGGGAAGGTGATTACAAAAGTTAGTTGCTGCTAAGAAGGAAGAGCTTGAGATGAAAGGATATATAGGCTGTCAATGCTGCCAATGGAAGCACTGCGAACACTTGATTTACATGTTCAGATGATATACAATTCCGGCACAGGCATTCGCAGATCAAGATTTCAAACTTTATTTGTGAACGTTGCGTACGACCATAAAAACTTAACTTACACGCTCAGATGATATAACAAATTTAACTTGCATGTTCAGATGGTATAATAGACCAAACGTTTTGACAGGACTGTCTAAAGTAAAGACATTGGTGCTGAATTTACATACTCGGATGATATCAACATTACGAACATTGCGAAGCCGGCAACGAGCAATTTGGCAAATGTGATACCCCAAACTAGAGTGGATAATACGGGATAGAACTGGTGCACAAGATCCCGGGGGACCGGTAGCCTGAATGTTATTATCTGACAAGTACGAATTAGCTTTTTCACTTTTTGCTTTATAAACACATATTTTTCGTTAAATACTTCGCGAAATCATAAGTAATAAGCAAGCGCAGCCAGTGTACTTTCTTCAGCTTAATAATACGTTATTGTTTTTAACTCGTTGCGATATATGATCAGGACATGTAAATTAAGTTGCAAACGACCGGCGTCCTTCGACGGCACTATTAACTTAAAAAAAGAAATACCACAAGTGCTTGAAAAGGGTACAACATAAGAGCTCTTGGCTCATCTGTAACTTTCAACAGAGAACAGTGATACTATCGTCAAATCGGTTAACCGTGAGGTTGGCCAATGAATATTAATGGAATTGTTGCGCGCGCTTTTGTCATTTCTCCCCTCTTTTCCTCATTTTTTTCTTTTCCCCAACTTTGGTGCAGACCAATAGGCGTAAATTTATGCCCAAGGCGATCACCAAGAGATTCGTAAGAAGCAGCAAGGTTCCAGATTAACACAGAATACCACGTTTTGAACAACGACTAATAATAAATTACTGTAATAGTCTATCATTAGCAAGCAATGGACCTCCTTGAAAATTGCTCAACATCTAGGGAAAAAAATAAAAGTTGTTCTTGAGTATACTGTGTATAAAAAATTGTTGACGAGGGACCTCTTGTTTCAGAAAAATACAACATTGCGATGTTTATTACCATTTGATATTACTACAGAGAAATTTATTCGAATTGATTAAAGAATGAATCTGTCGGACGTACAAAGAAATTTTAGTATTTAAGGCTGCATACGCAAGAGATGTGTGGTCCAGATTGGACATATGCAAGGCGTCGGTTACCAGTGTATTTGGAGATGTATTAAAAATCGATTCTACCAAAAAAATATTGTCAAGACTTACAGAAGATGCAAAAAAAGTCTAGCAACCTATGGCAGATGGTCTGATGTCACGGTACAAAAACGCAGATGTCCCACCACCTAGCCTTTTGTATGCGACAGAGATTGTTGTAGTCTCAGTGAACCATCAAGGTTTATAAGAGGTTGTTTCCATCTTGGGACAGTTTGGAAGTTCGCTTGGACATTTGGCACTTTATGAAACGCATTGCGCTTGGCTGTACTTCAAAATCCCACCCTCTTTATGGTCCCTTTATGTCACAGCTTTCGGGGTGTACTTTTGAATGGGAAGGTGATTCAAAAAGTTAGTTGCTGCTAAGAAGGAAGAGCTTGAGATGAAAGGATATATAGGCTGTCAATGCTGCCAATGGAAGCACTGCGAACACTTGATTTACATGTTCAGATGATATACAATTCCGGCACAGGCATTCGCAGATCAAGATTTCAAACTTTATTTGTGAACGTTGCGTACGACCATAAAAACTTAACTTACACGCTCAGATGATATAACAAATTTAACTTGCATGTTCAGATGGTATAATAGACCAAACGTTTTGACAGGACTGTCTAAAGTAAAGACATTGGTGCTGAATTTACATACTCGGATGATATCAACATTACCGAACATTGCGAAGCCGGCAACGAGCAATTTGGCAAATGTGATACCGCCAAACTAGAGTGGATAATACGGGATAGAACTGGTGCACAAGATCCCGGGGGACCGGTAGCCTGAATGTTATTATCTGACAAGTACGAATTAGCTTTTTCACTTTTTGCTTTATAAACACATATTTTTCGTTAAATACTTCGCGAAAATCATAAGTAATAAGCAAGCGCAGCCAGTGTACTTTCTTCAGCTTAATAATACGTTATTGTTTTTAACTCGTTGCGATATATGATCAGGACATGTAAATTAAGTTGCAAACGACCGGCGTCCTTCGACGGCACTATTAACTTAAAAAAGAAATACCACAAGTGCTTGAAAAGGGTAACAACTATAAGAGCTCTTGGCTCATCTGTAACTTTCAACAGAGAACAGTGATACTATCGTCAAATCGGTTAACCGTGAGGTTGGCCAATGAATATTAATGGAATTGTTGCGCGCGCTTTGTCCCTTTCACCCCTCTTTTCCTCATTTTTTCTTTTCCCCAACTTTGGTGCAGACCAATAGGCGTAAATTTATGCCCAAGGCGAATCACCAAGAGATTCGTAAGAAGCAGCAAGGTTCCAGATTAACACAGAATACCACGTTTTGAACAACGACTAATAATAAATTACTGTAATAGTCTATCATTAGCAAGCAATGGACCCCCTTGAAAATTGCTCAACATCTAGGGAAAAAAATAAAAGTTGTTCTTGAGTATACTGTGTATAAAAAATTGTTGACGAGGGACCTCTTCTTTCAGAAAAATACAACATTGCGATGTTTATTACCATTTGATATTACTAAAGAGAAATTTATTCGAATTGATTAAAGAATGAATCTGTCGGACGTATAAAGAAATTTTAGTATTTAAGGGGTGCATACGCAAGAGATGTGTGGTCCAGATTGGACATATGCAAGGCGTCGGTTACCAGTGTATTTGGAGATGTATTAAAAATCGATTCTACCAAAAAAATATTGTCAAGACTTACAGAAGATGCAAAAAAGTCTGCAACTTGGTTGACAAACGTTGGTGGTGGGTATGGTGCTATTTTGCAAAGCATTGTCACATCATCAGAGTCAAATGAGTCTTAGCAACCTATGGCAGATGGTCTGATGTCACAGTACAAAAACGCAGATGTCCCACCACCTAGCCTTTTGTATGCCGACAGAGATTGTTGTAGTCTCAGTGAACCATCAAGGTTTATAAGAGGTTGTTTCCATCTTGGGACAGTTTGGAAGTTCGCTTGGACATTTGGCACTTTATGAAACGCATTGCGCTTGGCTGTACTTCAAAATCCCACCCTCTTTATGGTCCCTTTATGTCACAGCTTTCGGGGTGTACTTTTGAATGGGAAGGTGATTCCAAAAAGTTAGTTGCTGCTAAGAAGGAAGAGCTTGAGATGAAAGGATATATAGGCTGTCAATGCTGCCAATGGAAGCACTGCGAACACTTGATTTACATGTTCAGATGATATACAATTCCGGCACAGGCATTCGCAGATCAAGATTTCAAACTTTATTTGTGAACGTTGCGTACGACCATAAAAACTTAACTTACACGCTCAGATGATATAACAAATTTAACTTGCATGTTCAGATGGTATAATAGACCAAACGTTTTGACAGGACTGTCTAAAGTAAAGACATTGGTGCTGAATTTACATACTCGGATGATATCAACATTATCGAACATTGCGAAGCCGGCAACGAGCAATTTGGCAAATGTGATACCCCAAACTAGAGTGGATAATACGGGATAGAACTGGTGCACAAGATCCCGGGGGACCGGTAGCCTGAATGTTATTATCTGACAAGTACGAATTAGCTTTTTCACTTTTTGCTTTATAAACACATATTTTTCGTTAAATACTTCGCGAAATCATAAGTAATAAGCAAGCGCAGCCAGTGTACTTTCTTCAGCTTAATAATACGTTATTGTTTTTAACTCGTTGCGATATATGATCAGGACATGTAAATTAAGTTGCAAACGACCGGCGTCCTTCGACGGCACTATTAACTTAAAAAAAGAAATACCACAAGTGCTTGAAAAGGGTACAACTATAAGAGCTCTTGGCTCATCTGTAACTTTTAACAGAGAACAGTGATACTATCGTCAAATCGGTTAACCGTGAGGTTGGCCAATGAATATTAATGGAATTGTTGCGCGCGCTTTTGTCCCTTTCACCCCTCTTTTCCTCATTTTTTTCTTTTCCCCAACTTTGGTGCAGACCAATAGGCGTAAATTTATGCCCAAGGCGATCACCAAGAGATTTGTAAGAAGCAGCAAGGTTCCAGATTAACACAGAATACCACGTTTTGAACAACGACTAATAATAAATTACTGTAATGGTCTATCATTAGCAAGCAATGGACCGCCTTGAAAATTGCTCAACATCTAGGGAAAAAAATAAAAGTTGTTCTTGAGTATACTGTGTATAAAAAATTGTTGACGAGGGACCTCTTCTTTCAGAAAAATACAACATTGCGATGTTTATTACCATTTGATATTACTACAGAGAAATTTATTCGAATTGATTAAAGAATGAATCTGTCGGACGTACAAAGAAATTTTAGTATTTAAGGGGTGCATACGCAAGAGATGTGTGGTCCAGATTGGACATATGCAAGGCGTCGGTTACCAGTGTATTTGGAGATGTATTAAAAATCGATTCTACCAAAAAAATATTGTCAAGACTTACAGAAGATGCAAAAAAGTCTAGCAACCTATGGCAGATGGTCTGATGTCACGGTACAAAAACGCAGATGTCCCACCACCTAGCCTTTTGTATACCGACAGAGATTGTTGTAGTCTCAGTGAACCATCAAGGTTTATAAGAGGTTGTTTCCATCTTGGGACAGTTTGGAAGTTCGCTTGGACATTTGGCACTTTATGAAACGCATTGCGCTTGGCTGTACTTCAAAATCCCACCCTCTTTATGGTCCCTTTATGTCACAGCTTTCGGGGTGTACTTTTGAATGGGAAGGTGATTCCAAAAAGTTAGTTGCTGCTAAGAAGGAAGAGCTTGAGATGAAAGGATATATGGGCTGTCAATGCTGCCAATGGAAGCACTGCGAACACTTGATTTACATGTTCAGATGATATACAATTCCGGCACAGGCATTCGCAGATCAAGATTTCAAACTTTATTTGTGAACGTTGCGTACGACCATAAAAACTTAACTTACACGCTCAGATGATATAACAAATTTAACTTGCATGTTCAGATGGTATAATAGACCAAACGTTTTGACAGGACTGTCTAAAGTAAAGACATTGGTGCTGAATTTACATACTCGGATGATATCAACATTATCGAACATTGCGAAGCCGGCAACGAGCAATTTGGCAAATGTGATACCCCAAACTAGAGTGGATAATACGGGATAGAACTGGTGCACAAGATCCCGGGGGACCGGTAGCCTGAATGTTATTATCTGACAAGTACGAATTAGCTTTTTCACTTTTTGCTTTATAAACACATATTTTTCGTTAAATACTTCGCGAAATCATAAGTAATAAGCAAGCGCAGACAGTGTACTTTCTTCAGCTTAATAATACGTTATTGTTTTTAACTCGTTGCGATATATGATCAGGACATGTAAATTAAGTTGCAAACGACCGGCGTCCTTCGACGGCACTATTAACTTAAAAAAAGAAATACCACAAGTGCTTGAAAAGGGTACAACTATAAGAGCTCTTGGCTCATCTGTAACTTTCAACAGAGAACAGTGATACTATCGTCAAATCGGTTAACCGTGAGGTTGGCCAATGAATATTAATGGAATTGTTGCGCGCGCTTTTGTCCCTTTCACCCCTCTTTTCCTCATTTTTTTCTTTTCCCCAACTTTGGTGCAGACCAATAGGCGTAAATTTATGCCCAAGGCGATCACCAAGAGATTTGTAAGAAGCAGCAAGGTTCCAGATTAACACAGAATACCACGTTTTGAACAACGACTAATAATAAATTACTGTAATGGTCTATCATTAGCAAGCAATGGACCGCCTTGAAAATTGCTCAACATCTAGGGAAAAAAATAAAAGTTGTTCTTGAGTATACTGTGTATAAAAAATTGTTGACGAGGGACCTCTTCTTTCAGAAAAATACAACATTGCGATGTTTATTACCATTTGATATTACTACAGAGAAATTTATTCGAATTGATTAAAGAATGAATCTGTCGGACGTACAAAGAAATTTTAGTATTTAAGGGGTGCATACGCAAGAGATGTGTGGTCCAGATTGGACATATGCAAGGCGTCTGTTACCAGTGTATTTGGAGATGTATTAAAAATCGATTCTACCAAAAAAATATTGTCAAGACTTACAGAAGATGCAAAAAAGTCTAGCAACCTATGGCAGATGGTCTGATGTCACGGTACAAAAACGCAGATGTCCCACCACCTAGCCTTTTGTATACCGACAGAGATTGTTGTAGTCTCAGTGAACCATCAAGGTTTATGAGAGGTTGTTTCCATCTTGGGACAGTTTGGAAGTTCGCTTGGACATTTGGCACTTTATGAAACGCATTGCGCTTGGCTGTACTTCAGAATCCCACCCTCTTTATGGTCCCTTTATGTCACAGCTTTCGGGGTGTACTTTTGAATGGGAAGGTGATTCCAAAAAGTTAGTTGCTGCTAAGAAGGAAGAGCTTGAGATGAAAGGATATATGGGCTGTCAATGCTGCCAATGGAAGCACTGCGAACACTTGATTTACATGTTCAGATGATATACAATTCCGGCACAGGCATTCGCAGATCAAGATTTCAAACTTTATTTGTGAACGTTGCGTACGACCATAAAAACTTAACTTACACGCTCAGATGATATAACAAATTTAACTTGCATGTTCAGATGGTATAATAGACCAAACGTTTTGACAGGACTGTCTAAAGTAAAGACATTGGTGCTGAATTTACATACTCGGATGATATCAACATTACCGAACATTGCGAAGCCGGCAACGAGCAATTTGGCAAATGTGATACCCCAAACTAGAGTGGATAATACGGGATAGAACTGGTGCACAAGATCCCGGGGGACCGGTAGCCTGAATGTTATTATCTGACAAGTACGAATTAGCTTTTTCACTTTTTGCTTTATAAACACATATTTTTCGTTAAATACTTCGCGAAATCATAAGTAATAAGCAAGCGCAGACAGTGTACTTTCTTCAGCTTAATAATACGTTATTGTTTTTAACTCGTTGCGATATATGATCAGGACATGTAAATTAAGTTGCAAACGACCGGCGTCCTTCGACGGCACTATTAACTTAAAAAAAGAAATACCACAAGTGCTTGAAAAGGGTACAACTATAAGAGCTCTTGGCTCATCTGTAACTTTCAACAGAGAACAGTGATACTATCGTCAAATCGGTTAACCGTGAGGTTGGCCAATGAATATTAATGGAATTGTTGCGCGCGCTTTTGTCCCTTTCCCCCCTCTTTTCCTCATTTTTTTCTTTTCCCCAACTTTGGTGCAGACCAATAGGCGTAAATTTATGCCCAAGGCGATCACCAAGAGATTCGTAAGAAGCAGCAAGGTTCCAGATTAACACAGAATACCACGTTTTGAACAACGACTAATAATAAATTACTGTAATAGTCTATCATTAGCAAGCAATGGACCTCCTTGAAAATTGCTCAACATCTAGGGAAAAAAATAAAAGTTGTTCTTGAGTATACTGTGTATAAAAAATTGTTGACGAGGGACCTCTTGTTTCAGAAAAATACAACATTGCGATGTTTATTACCATTTGATATTACTACAGAGAAATTTATTCGAATTGATTAAAGAATGAATCTGTCGGACGTACAAAGAAATTTTAGTATTTAAGGGGTGCATACGCAAGAGATGTGTGGTCCAGATTGGACATATGCAAGGCGTCGGTTACCAGTGTATTTGGAGATGTATTAAAAATCGATTCTACCAAAAAAATATTGTCAAGACTTACAGAAGATGCAAAAAAGTCTGCAACTTGGTTGACAAACGTTGGTGGTGAGTATGGTGCTATTTTGCAAAGCATTGTCACATCATCAGAGTCAAATGAGTCTTAGCAACCTATGGCAGATGGTCTGATGTCACGGTACAAAAACGCAGATGTCCCACCACCTAGCCTTTTGTATGCCGACAGAGATTGTTGTAGTCTCAGTGAACCATCAAGGTTTATAAGAGGTTGTTTCCATCTTGGGACAGTTTGGAAGTTCGCTTGGACATTTGGCACTTTATGAAACGCATTGCGCTTGGCTGTACTTCAAAATCCCACCCTCTTTATGGTCCCTTTATGTCACAGCTTTCGGGGTGTACTTTTGAATGGGAAGGTGATTCCAAAAAGTTAGTTGCTGCTAAGAAGGAAGAGCTTGAGATGAAAGGATATATAGGCTGTCAATGCTGCCAATGGAAGCACTGCGAACACTTGATTTACATGTTCAGATGATATACAATTCCGGCACAGGCATTCGCAGATCAAGATTTCAAACTTTATTTGTGAACGTTGCGTACGACCATAAAAACTTAACTTACACGCTCAGATGATATAACAAATTTAACTTGCATGTTCAGATGGTATAATAGACCAAACGTTTTGACAGGACTGTCTAAAGTAAAGACATTGGTGCTGAATTTACATACTCGGATGATATCAACATTACCGAACATTGCGAAGCCGGCAACGAGCAATTTGGCAAATGTGATACCCCAAACTAGAGTGGATAATACGGGATAGAACTGGTGCACAAGATCCCGGGGGACCGGTAGCCTGAATGTTATTATCTGACAAGTACGAATTAGCTTTTTCACTTTTTGCTTTATAAACACATATTTTTCGTTAAATACTTCGCGAAATCATAAGTAATAAGCAAGCGCAGCCAGTGTACTTTCTTCAGCTTAATAATACGTTATTGTTTTTAACTCGTTGCGATATATGATCAGGACATGTAAATTAAGTTGCAAACGACCGGCGTCCTTCGACGGCACTATTAACTTAAAAAAAGAAATACCACAAGTGCTTGAAAAGGGTACAACTATAAGAGCTCTTGGCTCATCTGTAATTTTCAACAGAGAACAGTGATACTATCGTCAAATCGGTTAACCGTGAGGTTGGCCAATGAATATTAATGGAATTGTTGCGCGCGCTTTTGTCCCTTTCACCCTTTTTTCCTCATTTTTTTCTTTTCCCCAACTTTGGTGCAGACCAATAGGCGTAAATTTATGCCCAAGGCGATCACCAAGAGATTCGTAAGAAGCAGCAAGGTTCCAGATTAACACAGAATACCACGTTTTGAACAACGACTAATAATAAATTACTGTAATAGTCTATCATTAGCAAGCAATGGACCTCCTTGAAAATTGCTCAACATCTAGGGAAAAAAATAAAAGTTGTTCTTGAGTATACTGTGTATAAAAAATTGTTGACGAGGGACCTCTTGTTTCAGAAAAATACAACATTGCGATGTTTATTACCATTTGATATTACTACAGAGAAATTTATTCGAATTGATTAAAGAATGAATCTGTCGGACGTACAAAGAAATTTTAGTATTTAAGGGGTGCATACGCAAGAGATGTGTGGTCCAGATTGGACATATGCAAGGCGTCGGTTACCAGTGTATTTGGAGATGTATTAAAAATCGATTCTACCAAAAAAATATTGTCAAGACTTACAGAAGATGCAAAAAAGTCTGCAACTGGGTTGACAAACGTTGGGGGTGAGTATGGTGCTATTTTGCAAAGCATTGTCACATCATCAGAGTCAAATGAGTCTTAGCAACCTATGGCAGATGGTCTGATGTCACGGTACAAAAACGCAGATGTCCCACCACCTAGCCTTTTGTATGCCGACAGAGATTGTTGTAGTCTCAGTGAACCATCAAGGTTTATAAGAGGTTGTTTCCATCTTGGGACAGTTTGGAAGTTCGCTTGGACATTTGGCACTTTATGAAACGCATTGCGCTTGGCTGTACTTCAAAATCCCACCCTCTTTATGGTCCCTTTATGTCACAGCTTTCGGGGTGTACTTTTGAATGGGAAGGTGATTCCAAAAAGTTAGTTGCTGCTAAGAAGGAAGAGCTTGAGATGAAAGGATATATAGGCTGTCAATGCTGCCAATGGAAGCACTGCGAACACTTGATTTACATGTTCAGATGATATACAATTCCGGCACAGGCATTCGCAGATCAAGATTTCAAACTTTATTTGTGAACGTTGCGTACGACCATAAAAACTTAACTTACACGCTCAGATGATATAACAAATTTAACTTGCATGTTCAGATGGTATAATAGACCAAACGTT
The DNA here is from genome assembly GCA_030067915.1 of Hydractinia echinata. Classification (NCBI taxonomy): domain Eukaryota; kingdom Metazoa; phylum Cnidaria; class Hydrozoa; order Anthoathecata; family Hydractiniidae; genus Hydractinia; species Hydractinia echinata. Next base: position 152,167 of record JASGCC010000369.1, on the reverse strand, counting down.
TTGACAGGACTGTCTAAAGTAAAGACATTGGTGCTGAATTTACATACTCGGATGATATCAACATTACCGAACATTGCGAAGCCGGCAACGAGTAATTTGGCAAATGTGATACCCCAAACTAGAGTGGATAATACGGGATAGAACTGGTGCACAAGATCCCGGGGGACCGGTAGCCTGAATGTTATTATCTGACAAGTACGAATTAGCTTTTTCACTTTTTGCTTATAAACACATATTTTTCGTTAAATACTAGGCGAAACCATAAGTAATAAGCAAGCGCAGCCAGTATACTTTCTTCAGCTTAATAATACGTTATTGTTTTTAACTCGTTGCGATATATGATCAGGACATGTAAATTAAGTTGCAAACGACCGGCGTCCTTCGACGGCACTATTAACTTAAAAAAAGAAATACCACAAGTGCTTGAAAAGGGTACAACTATAAGAGCTCTTGGCTCATCTGTAATTTTCAACAGAGAACAGTGATACTATCGTCAAATCGGTTAACCGTGAGGTTGGCCAATGAATATTAATGGAATTGTTGCGCGCGCTTTTGTCCCTTTCCCCCCTCTTTTCCTCATTTTTTTCTTTTCCCCAACTTTGGTGCAGACCAATAGGCGTAAATTTATGCCCAAGGCGATCACCAAGAGATTCGTAAGAAGCAGCAAGGTTCCAGATTAACACAGAATACCACGTTTTGAACAACGACTAATAATAAATTACTGTAATAGTCTATCATTAGCAAGCAATGGACCTCCTTGAAAATTGGTCAACCTCTAGGGAAAAAAATAAAAGTTGTTCTTGAGCATACTGTGTATAAAAAATTGTTGACAAGGGACCTCTTGTTTCAGAAAAATACAACATTGCGATGTTTATTACCATTTGATATTACTACAGAGAAATTTATTCGAATTGATTAAAGAATGAATCTCTCGGACGTACAAAGAAATTTTAGTATTTAAGTGCTGCATACGCAAGAGATGTGTGGTCCAGATTGGACATATGCAAGGCGTCGGTTACCAGTGTATTTGGAGATGTATTAAAAATCGATTCTACCAAAAAATTATTGTCAAGACTTACAGAAGATGCAAAAAAGTCTGCAACTGGGTTGACAAACGTTGGTGGTGAGTATGGTGCTATTTTGCAAAGCATTGTCACATCATCAGAGTCAAATGAGTCTTAGCAACCTTTGGCAGATGGTCTGATGTCATGGTACAAAAACGCAGATGTCCCACCACCTAGCCTTTTGTATGCCGACAGAGATTGTTGTAGTCTCAGTGAACCATCAAGGTTTATAAGAGCTTGTTTCCATCTTGGGACAGTTTGGAAGTTCGCTTGGACATTTGGCACTTTATGAAACGCATTGCGCTTGGCTGTACTTCAAAATCCCACCCTCTTTATGGTCCCTTTATGTCACAGCTTTCGGGGTGTACTTTTGAATGGGAAGGTGATTCCAAAAAGTTAGTTGCTGCTAAGAAGGAAGAGCTTGAGATGAAAGGATATATAGGCTGTCAATGCTGCCAATGGAAGCACTGCGAACACTTGATTTACATGTTCAGATGATATACAATTCCGGCACAGGCATTCGCAGATCAAGATTTCAAACTTTATTTGTGAACGTTGCGTACGACCATAAAAACTTGACTTACACGCTCAGATGATATAACAAATTTAACTTGCATGTTCAGATGGTATAATAGACCAAACGTTTTGACAGGACTGTCTAAAGTAAAGACATTGGTGCTGAATTTACATACTCGGATGATATCAACATTACCGAACATTGCGAAGCCGGCAACGAGCAATTTGGCAAATGTGATACCCCAAACTAGAGTGGATAATACGGGATAGAACTGGTGCACAAGATCCCGGGGGACCGGTAGCCTGAATGTTATTATCTGACAAGTACGAATTAGCTTTTTCACTTTTTGCTTTATAAACACATATTTTTCGTTAAATACTTCGCGAAATCATAAGTAATAAGCAAGCGCAGCCAGTGTACTTTCTTCAGCTTAATAATACGTTATTGTTTTTAACTCGTTGCGATATATGATCAGGACATGTAAATTAAGTTGCAAACGACCGGCGTCCTTCGACGGCACTATTAACTTAAAAAAAGAAATACCACAAGTGCTTGAAAAGGGTACAACTATAAGAGCTCTTGGCTCATCTGTAACTTTCAACAGAGAACAGTGATACTATCGTCAAATCGGTTAACCGTGAGGTTGGCCAATGAATATTAATGGAATTGTTGCGCGCGCTTTTGTCCCTTTCCCCCCTCTTTTCCTCATTTTTTTCTTTTCCCCAACTTTGGTGCAGACCAATAGGCGTAAATTTATGCCCAAGGCGATCACCAAGAGATTCGTAAGAAGCAGCAAGGTTCCAGATTAACACAGAATACCACGTTTTGAACAACGACTAATAATAAATTACTGTAATAGTCTATCATTAGCAAGCAATGGACCTCCTTGAAAATTGCTCAACATCTAGGGAAAAAAATAAAAGTTGTTCTTGAGTATACTGTGTATAAAAAATTGTTGACGAGGGACCTCTTGTTTCAGAAAAATACAACATTGCGATGTTTATTACCATTTGATATTACTACAGAGAAATTTATTCGAATTGATTAAAGAATGAATCTGTCGGACGTACAAAGAAATTTTAGTATTTAAGGGGTGCATACGCAAGAGATGTGTGGTCCAGATTGGACATATGCAAGGCGTCGGTTACCAGTGTATTTGGAGATGTATTAAAAATCGATTCTACCAAAAAAATATTGTCAAGACTTACAGAAGATGCAAAAAAGTCTGCAACTTGGTTGACAAACGTTGGTGGTGAGTATGGTGCTATTTTGCAAAGCATTGTCACATCATCAGAGTCAAATGAGTCTTAGCAACCTATGGCAGATGGTCTGATGTCACGCCGACAGAGATTGTTGTAGTCTCAGTGAACCATCAAGGTTTATAAGAGGTTGTTTCCATCTTGGGACAGTTTGGAAGTTCGCTTGGACATTTGGCACTTTATGAAACGCATTGCGCTTGGCTGTACTTCAAAATCCCACCCTCTTTATGGTCCCTTTATGTCACAGCTTTCGGGGTGTACTTTTGAATGGGAAGGTGATTCCAAAAAGTTAGTTGCTGCTAAGAAGGAAGAGCTTGAGATGAAAGGATATATAGGCTGTCAATGCTGCCAATGGAAGCACTGCGAACACTTGATTTACATGTTCAGATGATATACAATTCCGGCACAGGCATTCGCAGATCAAGATTTCAAACTTTATTTGTGAACGTTGCGTACGACCATAAAAACTTAACTTACACGCTCAGATGATATAACAAATTTAACTTGCATGTTCAGATGGTATAATAGACCAAACGTTTTGACAGGACTGTCTAAAGTAAAGACATTGGTGCTGAATTTACATACTCGGATGATATCAACATTACCGAACATTGCGAAGCCGGCAACGAGCAATTTGGCAAATGTGATACCCCAAACTAGAGTGGATAATACGGGATAGAACTGGTGCACAAGATCCCGGGGGACCGGTAGCCTGAATGTTATTATCTGACAAGTACGAATTAGCTTTTTCACTTTTTGCTTTATAAACACATATTTTTCGTTAAATACTTCGCGAAATCATAAGTAATAAGCAAGCGCAGCCAGTGTACTTTCTTCAGCTTAATAATACGTTATTGTTTTTAACTCGTTGCGATATATGATCAGGACATGTAAATTAAGTTGCAAACGACCGGCGTCCTTCGACGGCACTATTAACTTAAAAAAAGAAATACCACAAGTGCTTGAAAAGGGTACAACTATAAGAGCTCTTGGCTCATCTGTAACTTTCAACAGAGAACAGTGATACTATCGTCAAATCGGTTAACCGTGAGGTTGGCCAATGAATATTAATGGAATTGTTGCGCGCGCTTTTGTCCCTTTCCCCCCTCTTTTCCTCATTTTTTTCTTTTCCCCAACTTTGGTGCAGACCAATAGGCGTAAATTTATGCCCAAGGCGATCACCAAGAGATTCGTAAGAAGCAGCAAGGTTCCAGATTAACACAGAATACCACGTTTTGAACAACGACTAATAATAAATTACTGTAATAGTCTATCATTAGCAAGCAATGGACCTCCTTGAAAATTGCTCAACATCTAGGGAAAAAAATAAAAGTTGTTCTTGAGTATACTGTGTATAAAAAATTGTTGACGAGGGACCTCTTGTTTCAGAAAAATACAATATTGCGATGTTTATTACCATTTGATATTACTACAGAGAAATTTATTCGAATTGATTAAAGAATGAATCTGTCGGACGTACAAAGAAATTTTAGTATTTAAGGGGTGCATACGCAAGAGATGTGTGGTCCAGATTGGACATATGCAAGGCGTCGGTTACCAGTGTATTTGGAGATGTATTAAAAATCGATTCTACCAAAAAAATATTGTCAAGACTTACAGAAGATGCAAAAAAGTCTGCAACTTGGTTGACAAACGTTGGTGGTGAGTATGGTGCTATTTTGCAAAGCATTGTCACATCATCAGAGTCAAATGAGTCTTAGCAACCTATGGCAGATGGTCTGATGTCACGGTACAAAAACGCAGATGTCCCACCACCTAGCCTTTTGTATGCCGACAGAGATTGTTGTAGTCTCAGTGAACCATCAAGGTTTATAAGAGGTTGTTTCCATCTTGGGACAGTTTGGAAGTTCGCTTGGACATTTGGCACTTTATGAAACGCATTGCGCTTGGCTGTACTTCAAAATCCCACCCTCTTTATGGTCCCTTTATGTCACAGCTTTCGGGGTGTACTTTTGAATGGGAAGGTGATTCCAAAAAGTTAGTTGCTGCTAAGAAGGAAGAGCTTGAGATGAAAGGATATATAGGCTGTCAATGCTGCCAATGGAAGCACTGCGAACACTTGATTTACATGTTCAGATGATATACAATTCCAGCACAGGCATTCGCAGATCAAGATTTCAAACTTTATTTGTGAACGTTGCGTACGACCATAAAAACTTAACTTACACGCTCAGATGATATAACAAATTTAACTTGCATGTTCAGATGGTATAATAGACCAAACGTTTTGACAGGACTGTCTAAAGTAAAGACATTGGTGCTGAATTTACATACTCGGATGATATCAACATTACCGAACATTGCGAAGCCGGCAACGAGCAATTTGGCAAATGTGATACCCCAAACTAGAGTGGATAATACGGGATAGAACTGGTGCACAAGATCCCGGGGGACCGGTAGCCTGAATGTTATTATCTGACAAGTACGAATTAGCTTTTTCACTTTTTGCTTTATAAACACATATTTTTCGTTAAATACTTCGCGAAATCATAAGTAATAAGCAAGCGCAGCCAGTGTACTTTCTTCAGCTTAATAATACGTTATTGTTTTTAACTCGTTGCGATATATGATCAGGACATGTAAATTAAGTTGCAAACGACCGGCGTCCTTCGACGGCACTATTAACTTAAAAAAAGAAATACCACAAGTGCTTGAAAAGGGTACAACTATAAGAGCTCTTGGCTCATCTGTAACTTTCAACAGAGAACAGTGATACTATCGTCAAATCGGTTAACCGTGAGGTTGGCCAATGAATATTAATGGAATTGTTGCGCGCGCTTTTGTCCCTTTCCCCCCTCTTTTCCTCATTTTTTTCTTTTCCCCAACTTTGGTGCAGACCAATAGGCGTAAATTTATGCCCAAGGCGATCACCAAGAGATTCGTAAGAAGCAGCAAGGTTCCAGATTAACACAGAATACCACGTTTTGAACAACGACTAATAATAAATTACTGTAATAGTCTATCATTAGCAAGCAATGGACCTCCTTGAAAATTGCTCAACATCTAGGGAAAAAAATAAAAGTTGTTCTTGAGTATACTGTGTATAAAAAATTGTTGACGAGGGACCTCTTGTTTCAGAAAAATACAACATTGCGATGTTTATTACCATTTGATATTACTACAGAGAAATTTATTCGAATTGATTAAAGAATGAATCTGTCGGACGTACAAAGAAATTTTAGTATTTAAGGGGTGCATACGCAAGAGATGTGTGGTCCAGATTGGACATATGCAAGGCGTCGGTTACCAGTGTATTTGGAGATGTATTAAAAATCGATTCTACCAAAAAAATATTGTCAAGACTTACAGAAGATGCAAAAAAGTCTGCAACTTGGTTGACAAACGTTGGTGGTGGGTATGGTGCTATTTTGCAAAGCATTGTCACATCATCAGAGTCAAATGAGTCTTAGCAACCTATGGCAGATGGTCTGATGTCACGGTACAAAAACGCAGATGTCCCACCACCTAGCCTTTTGTATGCCGACAGAGATTGTTGTAGTCTCAGTGAACCATCAAGGTTTATAAGAGGTTGTTTCCATCTTGGGACAGTTTGGAAGTTCGCTTGGACATTTGGCACTTTATGAAACGCATTGCGCTTGGCTGTACTTCAAAATCCCACCCTCTTTATGGTCCCTTTATGTCACAGCTTTCGGGGTGTACTTTTGAATGGGAAGGTGATTCCAAAAAGTTAGTTGCTGCTAAGAAGGAAGAGCTTGAGATGAAAGGATATATAGGCTGTCAATGCTGCCAATGGAAGCACTGCGAACACTTGATTTACATGTTCAGATGATATACAATTCCGGCACAGGCATTCGCAGATCAAGATTTCAAACTTTATTTGTGAACGTTGCGTACGACCATAAAAACTTAACTTACACGCTCAGATGATATAACAAATTTAACTTGCATGTTCAGATGGTATAATAGACCAAACGTTTTGACAGGACTGTCTAAAGTAAAGACATTGGTGCTGAATTTACATACTCGGATGATATCAACATTACCGAACATTGCGAAGCCGGCAACGAGCAATTTGGCAAATGTGATACCCCAAACTAGAGTGGATAATACGGGATAGAACTGGTGCACAAGATCCCGGGGGACCGGTAGCCTGAATGTTATTATCTGACAAGTACGAATTAGCTTTTTCACTTTTTGCTTTATAAACACATATTTTTCGTTAAATACTTCGCGAAATCATAAGTAATAAGCAAGCGCAGCCAGTGTACTTTCTTCAGCTTAATAATACGTTATTGTTTTTAACTCGTTGCGATATATGATCAGGACATGTAAATTAAGTTGCAAACGACCGGCGTCCTTCGACGGCACTATTAACTTAAAAAAAGAAATACCACAAGTGCTTGAAAAGGGTACAACTATAAGAGCTCTTGGCTCATCTGTAACTTTCAACAGAGAACAGTGATACTATCGTCAAATCGGTTAACCGTGAGGTTGGCCAATGAATATTAATGGAATTGTTGCGCGCGCTTTTGTCCCTTTCCCCCCTCTTTTCCTCATTTTTTTCTTTTCCCCAACTTTGGTGCAGACCAATAGGCGTAAATTTATGCCCAAGGCGATCACCAAGAGATTCGTAAGAAGCAGCAAGGTTCCAGATTAACACAGAATACCACGTTTTGAACAACGACTAATAATAAATTACTGTAATAGTCTATCATTAGCAAGCAATGGACCTCCTTGAAAATTGCTCAACATCTAGGGAAAAAAATAAAAGTTGTTCTTGAGTATACTGTGTATAAAAAATTGTTGACGAGGGACCTCTTGTTTCAGAAAAATACAACATTGCGATGTTTATTACCATTTGATATTACTACAGAGAAATTTATTCGAATTGATTAAAGAATGAATCTGTCGGACGTACAAAGAAATTTTAGTATTTAAGGGGTGCATACGCAAGAGATGTGTGGTCCAGATTGGACATATGCAAGGCGTCGGTTACCAGTGTATTTGGAGATGTATTAAAAATCGATTCTACCAAAAAAATATTGTCAAGACTTACAGAAGATGCAAAAAAGTCTGCAACTTGGTTGACAAACGTTGGTGGTGGGTATGGTGCTATTTTGCAAAGCATTGTCACATCATCAGAGTCAAATGAGTCTTAGCAACCTATGGCAGATGGTCTGATGTCACGGTACAAAAACGCAGATGTCCCACCACCTAGCCTTTTGTATGGCGACAGAGATTGTTGTAGTCTCAGTGAACCATCAAGGTTTATAAGAGGTTGTTTCCATCTTGGGACAGTTTGGAAGTTCGCTTGGACATTTGGCACTTTATGAAACGCATTGCGCTTGGCTGTACTTCAAAATCCCACCCTCTTTATGGTCCCTTTATGTCACAGCTTTCGGGGTGTACTTTTGAATGGGAAGGTGATTCCAAAAAGTTAGTTGCTGCTAAGAAGGAAGAGCTTGAGATGAAAGGATATATAGGCTGTCAATGCTGCCAATGGAAGCACTGCGAACACTTGATTTACATGTTCAGATGATATACAATTCCGGCACAGGCATTCGCAGATCAAGATTTCAAACTTTATTTGTGAACGTTGCGTACGACCATAAAAACTTAACTTACACGCTCAGATGATATAACAAATTTAACTTGCATGTTCAGATGGTATAATAGACCAAACGTTTTGACAGGACTGTCTAAAGTAAAGACATTGGTGCTGAATTTACATACTCGGATGATATCAACATTACCGAACATTGCGAAGCCGGCAACGAGCAATTTGGCAAATGTGATACCCCAAACTAGAGTGGATAATACGGGATAGAACTGGTGCACAAGATCCCGGGGGACCGGTAGCCTGAATGTTATTATCTGACAAGTACGAATTAGCTTTTTCACTTTTTGCTTTATAAACACATATTTTTCGTTAAATACTTCGCGAAATCATAAGTAATAAGCAAGCGCAGCCAGTGTACTTTCTTCAGCTTAATAATACGTTATTGTTTTTAACTCGTTGCGATATATGATCAGGACATGTAAATTAAGTTGCAAACGACCGGCGTCCTTCGACGGCACTATTAACTTAAAAAAAGAAATACCACAAGTGCTTGAAAAGGGTACAACTATAAGAGCTCTTGGCTCATCTGTAACTTTCAACAGAGAACAGTGATACTATCGTCAAATCGGTTAACCGTGAGGTTGGCCAATGAATATTAATGGAATTGTTGCGCGCGCTTTTGTCCCTTTCCCCCCTCTTTTCCTCATTTTTTTCTTTTCCCCAACTTTGGTGCAGACCAATAGGCGTAAATTTATGCCCAAGGCGATCACCAAGAGATTCGTAAGAAGCAGCAAGGTTCCAGATTAACACAGAATACCACGTTTTGAACAACGACTAATAATAAATTACTGTAATAGTCTATCATTAGCAAGCAATGGACCTCCTTGAAAATTGCTCAACATCTAGGGAAAAAAATAAAAGTTGTTCTTGAGTATACTGTGTATAAAAAATTGTTGACGAGGGACCTCTTGTTTCAGAAAAATACAACATTGCGATGTTTATTACCATTTGATATTACTACAGAGAAATTTATTCGAATTGATTAAAGAATGAATCTGTCGGACGTACAAAGAAATTTTAGTATTTAAGGGGTGCATACGCAAGAGATGTGTGGTCCAGATTGGACATATGCAAGGCGTCGGTTACCAGTGTATTTGGAGATGTATTAAAAATCGATTCTACCAAAAAAATATTGTCAAGACTTACAGAAGATGCAAAAAAGTCTGCAACTTGGTTGACAAACGTTGGTGGTGAGTATGGTGCTATTTTGCAAAGCATTGTCACATCATCAGAGTCAAATGAGTCTTAGCAACCTATGGCAGATGGTCTGATGTCACGGTACAAAAACGCAGATGTCCCACCACCTAGCCTTTTGTATGGCGACAGAGATTGTTGTAGTCTCAGTGAACCATCAAGGTTTATAAGAGGTTGTTTCCATCTTGGGACAGTTTGGAAGTTCGCTTGGACATTTGGCACTTTATGAAACGCATTGCGCTTGGCTGTACTTCAAAATCCCACCCTCTTTATGGTCCCTTTATGTCACAGCTTTCGGGGTGTACTTTTGAATGGGAAGGTGATTCCAAAAAGTTAGTTGCTGCTAAGAAGGAAGAGCTTGAGATGAAAGGATATATAGGCTGTCAATGCTGCCAATGGAAGCACTGCGAACACTTGATTTACATGTTCAGATGATATACAATTCCGGCACAGGCATTCGCAGATCAAGATTTCAAACTTTATTTGTGAACGTTGCGTACGACCATAAAAACTTAACTTACACGCTCAGATGATATAACAAATTTAACTTGCATGTTCAGATGGTATAATAGACCAAACGTTTTGACAGGACTGTCTAAAGTAAAGACATTGGTGCTGAATTTACATACTCGGATGATATCAACATTACCGAACATTGCGAAGCCGGCAACGAGCAATTTGGCAAATGTGATACCCCAAACTAGAGTGGATAATACGGGATAGAACTGGTGCACAAGATCCCGGGGGACCGGTAGCCTGAATGTTATTATCTGACAAGTACGAATTAGCTTTTTCACTTTTTGCTTTATAAACACATATTTTTCGTTAAATACTTCGCGAAATCATAAGTAATAAGCAAGCGCAGCCAGTGTACTTTCTTCAGCTTAATAATACGTTATTGTTTTTAACTCGTTGCGATATATGATCAGGACATGTAAATTAAGTTGCAAACGACCGGCGTCCTTCGACGGCACTATTAACTTAAAAAAAGAAATACCACAAGTGCTTGAAAAGGGTACAACTATAAGAGCTCTTGGCTCATCTGTAACTTTCAACAGAGAACAGTGATACTATCGTCAAATCGGTTAACCGTGAGGTTGGCCAATGAATATTAATGGAATTGTTGCGCGCGCTTTTGTCCCTTTCCCCCCTCTTTTCCTCATTTTTTTCTTTTCCCCAACTTTGGTGCAGACCAATAGGCGTAAATTTATGCCCAAGGCGATCACCAAGAGATTCGTAAGAAGCAGCAAGGTTCCAGATTAACACAGAATACCACGTTTTGAACAACGACTAATAATAAATTACTGTAATAGTCTATCATTAGCAAGCAATGGACCGCCTTGAAAATTGCTCAACATCTAGGGAAAAAAATAAAAGTTGTTCTTGAGTATACTGTGTATAAAAAATTGTTGACGAGGGACCTCTTATTTCAGAAAAATACAACATTGCGATGTTTATTACCATTTGATATTACTACAGAGAAATTTATTCGAATTGATTAAAGAATGAATCTGTCGGACGTACAAAGAAATTTTAGTATTTAAGGGGTGCATACGCAAGAGATGTGTGGTCCAGATTGGACATATGCAAGGCGTCGGTTACCAGTGTATTTGGAGATGTATTAAAAATCGATTCTACCAAAAAAATATTGTCAAGACTTACAGAAGATGCAAAAAAGTCTGCAACTTGGTTGACAAACGTTGGTGGTGGGTATGGTGCTATTTTGCAAAGCATTGTCACATCATCAGAGTCAAATGAGTCTTAGCAACCTATGGCAGATGGTCTGATGTCACGGTACAAAAACGCAGATGTCCCACCACCTAGCCTTTTGTATGGCGACAGAGATTGTTGTAGTCTCAGTGAACCATCAAGGTTTATAAGAGGTTGTTTCCATCTTGGGACAGTTTGGAAGTTTGCTTGGACATTTGGCACTTTATGAAACGCATTGCGCTTGGCTGTACTTCAAAATCCCACCCTCTTTATGGTCCCTTTATGTCACAGCTTTCGGGGTGTACTTTTGAATGGGAAGGTGATTCTAAAAAGTTAGTTGCTGCTAAGAAGGAAGAGCTTGAGATGAAAGGATATATAGGCTGTCGATGCTGCTAATGGAAGCACTGCGAACACTTGATTTACATGTTCGGCTGATATACAATTCCGGCACAGGCATTCGCAGATCAAGATTTCAAACTTTATTTGTGAACGTTGCGTACGACCATAAAAACTTCACTTACACGCTCAGATGATATAACAAATTTAACTTGCATGTTCAGATGGTATAATAGACCAAACGTTTTGACAGGACTGTCTAAAGTAAAGACATTGGTGCTGAATTTACATACTCGGATGATATCAACATTACCGAACATTGCGAAACCGGCAACGAGCAATTTGGCAAATGTGATACCCCAAACTAGAGTGGATAATACGGGATAGAACTGGTGCACAAGATCCCGGGGGACCGGTAGCCTGAATGTTATTATCTGACAAGTACGAATTAGCTTTTTCACTTTTTGCTTTATAAACACATATTTTTCGTTAAATACTTCGCCAAATCATAAGTAATAAGCAAGTGCAGCCAGTGTACTTTCTTCAGCTTAATAATACTTTATTGTTTTTAACTTGTTGCGATATATGATCAGGACATGTAAATTAAGTTGCAAACGACCGGCGTCCTTCGACGGCACTATTAACTTAAAAAAAGAAATACCACAACTGCTTGAAAAGGGTACAACAATAAGAGCTCTTGGCTCATCTGTAACTTTCAACAGAGAACAGTGATACTATCGTCAAATCGGTTAACCGTGAGGTTGGCCAATGAATATTAATAGAATTGCTGCGGGCGCTTTTGTCCCTTCCCCCCCTCTTTTCCTCATTTTTTTCTTTTCCCCAACTTTGGTGCAGAACAATAGGCGTAAATTTATGCCCAAGGCGATCACCAAGAGATTCGTAAGAAGCAGCAAGGTTCCAGATTAACACAGAATACCACGTTTTGAACAACGACTAATAATAAATTACTGTAATAGTCTATCATTAGCAAGCAATGGACTTCCTTGAAAATTGCTCAACATCTAGGGAAAAAAATAAAAGTTGTTCTTGAGTATACTGAGAGAAATTTATTCGAATTGATTAAAGAATGAATCTGTCGGACGTACAAAGAAATTTTTTTATTTAAGGGGTGCATACGCAAGAGATGTGTGGTCCAGATTGGACATATGCAAGGCGTCGGTTACCAGTGTATTTGGAGATGTATTAAAAATCGATTCTACCAAAAAAATATTGTCAAGACTTACAGAAGATGCAAAAAAGTCTGCAACTGGGTTGACAAACGTTGGTGGTGAGTATGGTGCTATTTTGCAAAGCACTGTCACATCATCAGAGTCAAATGAGTCTTAGCAACCTTTGGCAGATGGTCTGATGTCATGGTACAAAAACGCAGATGTCCCACCACCTAGCCTTTTGTATGGCGACAGAGATTGTTGTAGTCTCAGTGAACCATCAAGGTTTATAAGAGGTTGTTTCCATCTTGGGACAGTTTGGAAGTTCGCTTGGACATTTGGCACTTTATGAAACGCATTGCGCTTGGCTGTACTTCAAAATCCCACCCTCTTTATGGTCCCTTTATGTCACAGCTTTCGGGGTGTACTTTTGAATGGGAAGGTGATTCCAAAAAGTTAGTTGCTGCTAAGAAGGAAGAGCTTGAGATGAAAGGATATATAGGCTGTCAATGCTGCCAATGGAAGCACTGCGAACACTTGATTTACATGTTCAGATGATATACAATTCCGGCACAGGCATTCGCAGATCAAGATTTCAAACTTTATTTGTGAACGTTGCGTACGACCATAAAAACTTAACTTACACGCTCAGATGATATAACAAATTTAACTTGCATGTTCAGATGGTATAATAGACCAAACGTTTTGACAGGACTGTCTAAAGTAAAGACATTGGTGCTGAATTTACATACTCGGATAATATCAACATTACCGAATATTGCGAAGCCGGCAACGAGCAATTTGGCAAATGTGATACCCCAAACTAGAGTGGATAATACGGGATAGAACTGGTGCACAAGATCCCGGGGGACCGGTAGCCTGAATGTTATTATCTGACAAGTACGAATTAGCTTTTTCACTTTTTGCTTTATAAACACATATTTTTCGTTAAATACTTCGCGAAATCATAAGTAATAAGCAAGCGCAGCCAGTGTACTTTCTTCAGCTTAATAATACGTTGTTTTTAACTTGTTGCGATATATGATCAGGACATGTAAATTAAGTTGCAAACGACCGGCGTCCTTCAACGGCACTATTAACTTAAAAAAAGAAATACCACAAGTGCTTGAAAAGGGTACAACAATAAGAGCTCTTGGCTCATCTGTAACTTTCAACAGAGAACAGTGATACTATCGTCAAATCGGTCAACCGTGAGGTTGGCCTATGAATATTAATGGAATTGTTGCGGGCGCTTTTGTCCCTTTCCCCCCTCTTTTCCTCATTTTTTTCTTTTCCCCAACTTTGGTGCAGACCAATAGGCGTAAATTTATGCCCAAGGCGATCACCAAGAGATTCGTAAGAAGCAGCAAGGTTCCAGATTAACACAGAATACCACGTTTTGAACAACGACTAATAATAAATTACTGTAATAGTCTATCATTAGCAAGCAATGGGCCTCCTTGAAAATTGCTCAACATCTAGGAAAAAAATAAAAGTTGTTCTTGAGTATACTGTGTATAAAAAATTGTTGACGACGGACCTCTTGTTTCAGAAAAATACAACATTGCGATGTTTATTAACATTTGATATTACTACAGAGAAATTTATTCGAATTGATTAAAGAATGAATCTGTCGGACGTACAAAGAAATTTTAGTATTTAAGGGGTGCATACGCAAGAGATGTGTGGTCCAGATTGGACATATGCAAGGCGTCGGTTACCAGTGTATTTGGAGATGTATTAAAAATCGATTCTACCAAAAAAATATTGTCAAGACTTACAGAAGATGCAAAAAAGTCTGCAACTGGGTTGACAAACGTTGGTGGTGAGTATGGTGCTATTTTGCAAAGCACTGTCACATCATCAGAGTCAAATGAGTCTTAGCAACCTTTGGCAGATGGTCTGATGTCATGGTACAAAAACGCAGATGTCCCACCACCTAGCCTTTTGTATGGCGACAGAGATTGTTGTAGTCTCAGTGAACCATCAAGGTTTATAAGAGGTTGTTTCCATCTTGGGACAGTTTGGAAGTTCGCTTGGACATTTGGCACTTTATGAAACGCATTGCGCTTGGCTGTACTTCAAAATCCCACCCTCTTTATGGTCCCTTTATGTCACAGCTTTCGGGGTGTACTTTTGAATGGGAAGGTGATTCCAAAAAGTTAGTTGCTGCTAAGAAGGAAGAGCTTGAGATCAAAGGATATATAGGCTGTCAATGCTGCCAATGGAAGCACTGCGAACACTTGATTTACATGTTCAGATGATATACAATTCCGGCACAGGCATTCGCAGATCAAGATTTCAAACTTTATTTGTGAACGTTGCGTACGACCATAAAAACTTAACTTACACGCTCAGATGATATAACAAATTTAACTTGCATGTTCAGATGGTATAATAGACCAAACGTTTTGACAGGACTGTCTAAAGTAAAGACATTGGTGCTGAATTTACATACTCGGATAATATCAACATTACCGAATATTGCGAAGCCGGCAACGAGCAATTCGGCAAATGTGATACCCCAAACTAGAGTGGATAATACGGGATAGAACTGGTGCACAAGATCCCGGGGGACCGGTAGCCTGAATGTTATTATCTGACAAGTACGAATTAGCTTTTTCACTTTTTGCTTTATAAACACATATTTTTCGTTAAATACTTCGCGAAATCATAAGTAATAAGCAAGTGCAGCCAGTGTACTTTCTTCAGCTTAATAATACTTTATTGTTTTTAACTTGTTGCGATATATGATCAGGACATGTAAATTAAGTTGCAAACGACCGGCGTCCTTCGACGGCACTATTAACTTAAAAAAAGAAATACCACAACTGCTTGAAAAGGGTACAACAATAAGAGCTCTTGGCTCATCTGTAACTTTCAACAGAGAACAGTGATACTATCGTCAAATCGGTTAACCGTGAGGTTGGCCAATGAATATTAATAGAATTGTTGCGGGCGCTTTTGTCCCTTCCCCCCCTCTTTTCCTCATTTTTTTCTTTTCCCCAACTTTGCTGCAGACCAATAGGCGTAAATTTATGCCCAAGGCGATCACCAAGAGATTCGTAAGAAGCAGCAAGGTTCCAGATTAACACAGAATACCACGTTTTGAACAACGACTAATAATAAATTACTGTAATAGTCTATCATTAGCAAGCAATGGACTTCCTTGAAAATTGCTCAACATCTAGGGAAAAAAATAAAAGTTGTTCTTGAGTATACTGAGAGAAATTTATTCGAATTGATTAAAGAATGAATCTGTCGGACGTACAAAGAAATTTTTTTATTTAAGGGGTGCATACGCAAGAGATGTGTGGTCCAGATTGGACATATGCAAGGCGTCGGTTACCAGTGTATTTGGAGATGTATTAAAAATCGATTCTACCAAAAAAATATTGTCAAGACTTACAGAAGATGCAAAAAAGTCTGCAACTGGGTTGACAAACGTTGGTGGTGAGTATGGTGCTATTTTGCAAAGCATTGTCACATCATCAGAGTCAAATGAGTCTTAGCAACCTTTGGCAGATGGTCTGATGTCATGGTACAAAAACGCAGATGTCCCACCACCTAGCCTTTTGTATGGCGACAGAGATTGTTGTAGTCTCAGTGAACCATCAAGGTTTATAAGAGGTTGTTTCCATCTTGGGACAGTTTGGAAGTTCGCTTGGACATTTGGCACTTTATGAAACGCATTGCGCTTGGCTGTACTTCAAAATCCCACCCTCTTTATGGTCCCTTTATGTCACAGCTTTCGGGGTTTACTTTTGAATGGGAAGGTGATTCCAAAAAGTTAGTTGCTGCTAAGAAGGAAGAGCTTGAGATGAAAGGATATATAGGCTGTCAATGCTGCCAATGGAAGCACTGCGAACACTTGATTTACATGTTCAGATGATATACAATTCCGGCACAGGCATTCGCAGATCAAGATTTCAAACTTTATTTGTGAACGTTGCGTACGACCATAAAAACTTAACTTACACGCTCAGATGATATAACAAATTTAACTTGCATGTTCAGATGGTATAATAGACCAAACGTTTTGACAGGACTGTCTAAAGTAAAGACATTGGTGCTGAATTTACATACTCGGATGATATCAACATTACCGAACATTGCAAAGCCGGCAACGAGCAATTTGGTAAATGTGATACCCCAAACTAGAGTGGATAATACGGGATAGAACTGGTGCACAAGATCCCGGGGGACCGGTAGCCTGAATGTTATTATCTGACAAGTACGAATTAGCTTTTTCACTTTTTGCTTTATAAACACATATTTTTCGTTAAATACTTCGCGAAATCATAAGTAATAAGCAAGCGCAGCCAGTGTACTTTCTTCAGCTTAATAATACGTCGTTTTTAACTTGTTGCGATATATGATCAGGACATGTAAATTAAGTTGCAAACGACCGGCGTCCTTCGACGGCACTATTAACTTAAAAAAAGAAATACCACAAGTGCTTGAAAAGGGTACAACAATAAGAGCTCTTGGCTCATCTGTAACTTTCAACAGAGAACAGTGATACTATCGTCAAATCGGTCAACCGTGAGGTTGGCCAATGAATATTAATGGAATTGTTGCGGGCGCTTTTGTCCCTTTCCCCCCTCTTTTCCTCATTTTTTTCTTTTCCCCAACTTTGGTGCAGACCAATAGGCGTAAATATATGCCCAAGGCGATCACCAAGAGATTCGTAAGAAGCAGCAAGGTTCCATATTAACACAGAATACCACGTTTTGAACAACGACTAATAATAAATTACTGTAATAGTCTATCATTAGCAAGCAATGGACCTCCTTGAAAATTGCTCAACATCTAGGGAAAATAATAAAAGTTGTTCTTGAGTATACTGTGTATAAAAAATTGTTGACGAGGGACGTCTTGTTTCAGAAAAATACAACATTGCGATGTTTATTACCATTTGATATTACTACAGAGAAATTTATTCGAATTGATTAAAGAATGAATCTGTCGGACGTACAAAGAAATTTTAGTATTTAAGGGGTGCATACGCAAGAGATGTGTGGTCCAGATTGGACATATGCAAGGCGTCGGTTACCAGTGTATTTGGAGATGTATTAAAAATCGATTCTACCAAAAAAATATTGTCAAGACTTACAGAAGATGCAAAAAAGTCTGCAACTTGGTTGACAAACGTTGGTGGTGAGTATGGTGCTATTTTGCAAACCATTGTCACATCATCAGAGTCAAATGAGTCTTAGCAACCTATGGCAGATGGTCTGATGTCACGGTACAAAAACGCAGATGTCCCACCACCTAGCCTTTTGTATGCCGACAGAGATTGTTGTAGTCTCAGTGAACCATCAAGGTTTATAAGAGGTTGTTTCCATCATGGGACAGTTTGGAAGTTCGCTTGGACATTTGGCACTTTATGAAACGCATTGCGCTTGGCTGTACTTCAAAATCCCACCCTCTTTATGGTCCCTTTATGTCACAGCTTTCGGGGTTTACTTTTGAATGGGAAGGTGATTCCAAAAAGTTAGTTGCTGCTAAGAAGGAAGAGCTTGAGATCAAAGGATATATAGGCTGTCAATGCTGCCAATGGAAGCACTGCGAACACTTGCTTTACATGTTCAGATGATATACAATTCCGGCACAGGCATTCGCAGATCAAGATTTCAAACTTTATTTGTGAACGTTGCGTACGACCATAAAAACTTAACTTACACGCTCAGATGATATAACAAATTTAACTTGCATGTTCAGATGGTATAATAGACCAAACGTTTTGACAGGACTGTCTAAAGTAAAGACATTGGTGCTGAATTTACATACTCAGATGATATCAACATTACCGAACATTGCGAAGCCGGCAACGAGCAATTTGGCAAATGTGATACCCCAAACTAGAGTGGATAATACGGGATAGAACTGGTGCACAAGATCCCGGGGGACCGGTAGCCTGAATGTTATTATCTGACAAGTACGAATTAGCTTTTTCACTTTTTGCTTATCAACACATATTTTTCGTTAAATACTAGGCAAAACCATAAGTAATAAGCAAGCGCAGCCAGTGTACTTTTGTCAGCTTAATAATACGTTATCGTTTTTAACTCGTTGCGATATATCATAAGGATATGTAAATTAAGTTGCAAACGACCGGCGTCCTTCGACGACCCTATTAACTTAAAAAAAGAAATACCACAAGTGCTTGAAAAGGGTTCAACAATAAGAGCTCTTGGCTCATCTGTAACTTTCAAATGCAACTGTCAACTTAAGTTGTATTTTCGCCACGAGAACAGTGATACTATCGTCAAATCGGTTAACCGTGAGGTTGGCTAATGAATATTAATGAAATTGTTGCGGTCGCTTTTGTCCCTTTCCCCCCTCTTTTCCTCATTTTTTTCCTTTCCCCAGCTTTGGTGCAGACCAATAGGCGTAAATTTATGCCCAAGGCGATCACCAAGAGATTCGTAAGAAGCAGCAAGGTTCCAGATTAACACAGAATACCAAGTTTTGAACAAAGACTAATAATAAATTCCTGTAATAGTCTATCATTAGCAAGCAATGGACCTCCTTGAAAATTGGTCAACATCTAGGGAAAAAAATAAAAGTTCTTCTTGAGTATAGTGTGTATAAAAAATTGTTGACGAAGGACCTCTTGTTTCAGAAAAATACAACATTGCGATGTTTATTACCATTTGATATTTACTACAGAGAAATTCATTCGAATTGATTAAAGAATGAATCTGTCGGACGTACAAAGAAATTTTAGTATTTAAGGGGTGCATACGCAAGAGATGTGTGGTCCAGATTGGACATATGCAAGGCGTCGGTTACCAGTGTATTTGGAGATTTATTAAAAATCGATTCTACCAAAAAAATATTGTCAAGACTTACAGAAGATGCAAAAAAGTCTGCAACTTGGTTGACTAACGTTGGTGGTGAGTATGGTGCTATTTTGCAAAGCATTGTCACATCATCAGAGTCATCAGAGTCAAATGAGTCTTAGCAACCTATGGCAGATGGTCTGATGTCACGGTACAAAAACGCAGATGTCCCACCACCTAGCCTTTTGTATGCCGACAGAGATTGTTGTAGTCTCAGTGAACCATCAAGGTTTATAAGAGGTTGTTTCCATCTTGGGACAGTTTGGAAGTTCGCTTGGACATTTGGCACTTTATGAAACGCATTGCGCTTGGCTGTACTTCAAAATCCCACCCTCTTTATGGTCCCTTTATGTCACAGCTTTCGGGGTTTACTTTTGAATGGGAAGGTGATTCCAAAAAGTTAGTTGCTGCTAAGAAGGAAGAGCTTGAGATGAAAGGATATATAGGCTGTCAATGCTGCCAATGGAAGCACTGCGAACACTTGATTTACATGTTCAGATGATATACAATTCCGGCACAGGCATTCGCAGATCAAGATTTCAAACTTTATTTGTGAACGTTGCGTACGACCATAAAAACTTAACTTACACGCTCAGATGATATAACAAATTTAACTTGCATGTTCAGATGGTATAATAGACCAAACGTTTTGACAGGACTGTCTAAAGTAAAGACATTGGTGCTGAATTTACATACTCGGATGATATCAACATTACCGAACATTGCGAAGCCGGCAACGAGCAATTTGGTAAATGTGATACCCCAAACTAGAGTGGATAATACGGGATAGAACTGGTGCACAAGATCCCGGGGGACCGGTAGCCTGAATGTTATTATCTGACAAGTACGAATTAGCTTTTTCACTTTTTGCTTATAAACACATATTTTTCGTTAAATACTAGGCGAAACCATAAGTAATAAGCAAGCGCAGCCAGTGTACTTTTGTCAGCTTAATAATACGTTATCGTTTTTAACTCATTGCGATATATCATAAGGATATGTAAATTAAGTTGCAAACGACCGGCGTCCTTCGACGACCCTATTAACTTAAAAAAAGAAATACCACAAGTGCTTGAAAAGGGTTCAACAATAAGAGCTCTTGGCTCATCTGTAACTTTCAAATGCAACTGTCAACTTAAGTTGTATTTTCGCCACGAGAACAGTGATACTATCGTCAAATCGGTTAACCGTGAGGTTGGCCAATGAATATTAATGGAATTGTTACGGGCGCTTTTGTCCCTTTCCCCCTTCTTTTCCTCATTTTTTTCTTTTCCGTAACTTTGGTGCAGACCACTAGGCGTAAATTTATGCCCAAGGCGATCACCAAGAGATTCGTAAGAAGCAGCAAGGTTCCAGATTAACACAGAATACCAAGTTTTGAACAAAGACTAATAATAAATTCCTGTAATAGTCTATCATTAGCAAGCAATGGACCTCCTTGAAAATTGGTCAACATCTAGGGAAAAAAATAAAAGTTGTTCTTGAGTATACTGTGTATAAAAAATTGTTGACGAGGGACCTCTTGTTTCAGAAAAATACAACATTGCGATGTTTATTACCATTTGATATTACTACAGAGAAATTTATTCGAATTGATTAAAGAATGAATCTGTCGGACGTACAAAGAAATTTTAGTATTTAAGTGCTGCATACGCAAGAGATGTGTGGTCCAAATTGTAAACTGAACTTGCTATGTTTATTAATAATTTTATATTTAGTTGAAAGTGTCACTTGTTATGTTGTTTCACCAGTAAAAATTTTAAAAGCTGGTAAAAGTTATTTCAAACTTGAAATACAAACAGCAAAAGAGACGAACGATGCATGATGCTTTTCACCGTCAAAACGACAACTCTTCAATGAGCTATGTACTGATGGACGGGATGTGTAATTAATAATGTGAAGAAGGGGAAGGATGCTGTGTTCGTTAATGACTACTCTACTGTGGAGCTGGGTTTTTTCCATAACCCTCTATTCGAAGCGGCACCAGCGGCACGGTGCAAGGTGAGAGTATCAATCTTGTTGATGAAGGATCAATAATAAAATTTACGCTTTGGCGCAAGTATTGTTATTGATTATATGACAGTGCAGCAAATTATCAACCAGGCACCCATTGGAACAAAAATTAATGTGCGAGGGGTTGTTCTCATGAATGATCCTATTCGAAGCGGCACGGTGCAAGGTGAGAGTATCAATGTTGTTGTTGAAGGATCAATAATAAAATTTACGCTTTGGCGCAAAGTATTGTGATCTTCTTGAAAATAGGTCAACAATAATCTTAGAAATGCCTCTAAACATAGATATTATGGGGAAATTCAATTGTTATTATGATCCTATTTCAATTGTTGAAGAGAAAGTATTACCTAATGCAACCAATTGCAGCGATTTGTCTAGAATGCAACAAATCGATTATAGCTGATAAGAGAGTACAGAGGATATGTTGGTAACATGCTCCAATTTCTCAAAGTTAAAGCAGAAAAAATTTCATCACTGTCGGAGAGGGATTCGAAAAATTCAAATTGTCTGCGCATCGTGATTTTTTGGAAGCGTGCGTTCCAGACAAAAATGTGGATTATATGTGTAAAAAACAAGTGATCCATCTGTTTCTCACAAATATAACATCCACTATAAAGAAGAATCCATGGTTGTTACTAGTCTTGAACTTGTTTCTGATTAGCTGGACATCACCTTTATGTTAATTTTTTAAACACCATTTTGTTGTGATTTCTGTTTGTCTGTTGCCTTCTTTAAATCGTCGTGGATATAACAGTCTTAAATAAAGCAAGTGCAATTTTATTCACTTTCATAAATAATCAGAAAAGCAGTGTCTCGCTTTATCCATTTAAGTAAAGTATATCTTGTATATAATACTTTATTCCGTGTTTTGTGGTTTTTGCTTAAAGATTAATCTTTTTATTGTTCTCATTGGCAGATTTGCCTCTGCAATATATGTATCTAGTGTATTTTACAGAACACTTTAAACTTATCTTTTTCCTGCTTTCCCTGCTAGGCGGGTTACCACACTGAATTGGTTCGATGCAAAAGTAGCTTGGTGGTTACCAAGCTACTTTTGCATCTAAAATACAGTAAATGGTGTACACAAAAAAGATTTTAGACGCCATAAGTGAATTTAGAAGTCACTATAATCAGAGGTAGAAAGTGCCCCATAATTGTCATCTTCACAAATCCCTAATACTTGAAGAATCTCTTTTATTGTTGGGACTTGTTCGACAATATCATCTGACGGATTTAAGATGCTTCTTTTTGGAGGATCTAAATTTTTATCAATGTAATCTTTAACTACGTCAAGCAGCAACTTGCGCTTTTCAAGAATCTTTGTTTTTTCATCTACTGATACATTAATTGATAGTGGAGTAGCAATAAGGGTACGATCACTGAAAAAACAACTTTGATTTTTATATTTTCGGCATGACTTAGAATTACAAGGAATTTGATATGTAGTTACCAGTTTATGAAGTTCAGGATTTGAAATGCTATGTGGAACATATGCCCTAATGACAGAATCAACAAACGGAACATGATTATGAGATAAGAAAACAGCAAGCTGTAGTGATTTGACTAGTCTAATGACTCTTATTTTAAGTGGTAGAGGTTAAACCCTCTAAAGATCTCTATGCAAAGCAAGATCTCCCTTTTACAAGGATGGTCTGTACAACCAAGTTAATTGAAAAAGCAACCCTCTGGACAATACTAATAATGTGCACACAACAATATTAAAGAAACACTGTAAAACGAATGACATCGCAACAAAGAAACATATATTGACATAAAACGTATATATATATATACAAAATAAATAGAAACTATAAAAAGGAAGCAAACAACTACCTATGCGCCAGGATTTGTGAACCTGGCTGTAGCTTTACACGTGTTACGGGATCCCAACACTCAGCCTTACACAGGTGATTGATGCTTAGGACCAGCTTTGGTCAGGACCAGCCTGAAGTTACTGGGGTGATATGCGTGGGCGTAAAACCACGAAGACATGAAAGAGAAATTTCACACCCCCTTGCAGAGCTTCTTACAAGAATAACTATGGGTACAGCAGGATCGTTAACCCTGTAAACCAAGTGAGCAAACTTGGCCTCCCTACTGGACTGGGGTAAAAAGTGGGGTCGTCGCACCCAAGGACAAGACATAGTCAAACCCCCTTGCTAAGCTTCTTATAATTACTCTATAAGAGAGTGAAGAGTGAGCAAACTCTATGTTCACGGTAGACTGCTTGTGACAGAAACAGCCGGGGTAATACAAAACCGCTAGGGAAAGATAATCCTCCCCCTTTTATGTGAATGTTAACCAGACAATTTTCACAAAAAACAACACATAGACAGAAGAGTTATTTAAATCGGATGGTGCAACTCTAACAACTGCTTTATCGTCACATCTTAACCATGAGCCACAGCTGCGATCTTTAATGAATGCCCAATAGTGGCCTGCTCCTAGGGTGCCCGAATGATTAATAGTGGCAGCTAACGAATATTTGTTGTTAAATGATATGTCATCCGTTGGCTGAGAGCTAACTCTAAAAATGTCGTCATTTGAAGCAAGACAGTTAACAAATTTGTGATTTTTCAAGGTTCTTCCATCAAGAAACGTAAACCTCTTCAGTTGGATATTCAGAATGTCTCCACAATGGGTGAAGACCGTTTCGCTTGTACTGTCTTGATAAGAAGGGCACTGCGGGCAAAGCCACCTGTCATTTCCAGACAAATTTTCGGGCTGCAAAAAACAATTAACTGAACCTGTAACGCTGTTTGAGATAGGAAGTGGCACAATAGGCATACTTTCCTCCCTGCTAGATGATAAGAAGCATACATTACATGACGTCGTAGTGGTTATAATGTTGGTGATGATATTATTTGCATTAACCGAAGTGCCTGTTAATTCGCCCAGAACATGAAGCAGTATTTCTGGCACGTCCTGCTGGGTATTAATGTTGAATGGGGTCTTCCTAATGCTGGACATCTCACGCTGCAAGGCTCTTAAGAAGGAGGAAGGGTCAACAGCTGTGGAAGACTGGGACAGCATGGACATGCTCAGCATAACAGACTTCAATAGAGGAGAAACAAGAGAAGATTCCGAAGCACAATGTAACCAAAATGATGGGATTGCAGTTAATGCTTGCAGGATGGAATTGGCGTAACAGGTGTTTCCTTTTTTTATTAGTCCTGCATGAATTACTTTGCTGTGGGTAGGTTGGTCTGGGCCTGCTTTAACAGGTGTATTGGGCTTAGTGACTGTTGGTTGTTTGGCCTTTGGTATTAGAGGAGTGGGTATGGAATAGTTGGTTGAAATAGGGATGTGGTTGTGTTCATTCCACACCTTTGTATTTCTAGCGACCCAAATACAGAATGAAGCTTTCATGCACATGTCACCGAGTTGTCGAGCAGCTTGAAAAGTTTTTCTGCGATCCAATCCCAGTCTTTTCAAACACGAAGAAACAGATCGGGAGCAGTATCCTCCGGCACCCACTTCGATGGCAAAAAGATCTATATGCCAACCGTTCTGTTTGATGATGTTCACCAGAGGAGTGTATTTGGACATCTTAATGGAATGCCAAGTTTCCATATTTTCCTCGCATGGACAGGTAAGCTCTATCACAATCACACACTTCCTGTTGTTGGAATAGATAACGAGATCTGGCCTGAGTGATGTTAAAGCGATATGCCCAGGAAAAACAAATCCGTCCTTTAAGTCAGACAAAATCATCCAATCACAGGCCAGATGTAAAAGACCTGTAAGTTTAGACTTTTTACCAGGATTGTGGGCACCTGCTTTGACAAACTTAATGCTATTTAGCTGTTTTACAGGTGACGTGATGGACTTACAAAAAGTAGTGAGCAACTCCACAAGTTCTTTTAAAACAGAATCGTGGCGAAATGTAAATCTGCCCTGCGCAAGAGCAGTTTTGCAGGCACCTAGGACGTGAGCTGTGGTGCACAATTTTTTTTCACATAAAAAACAAGAGGATTCGGTGCATATCGGCCAACGCTTCAAATTACTTGGGGACGGAAGAACGTCGTAGGTCGAACTTAAGCAGAATGACACTAAGTTTGGTTGCATTGCCAACAAGGATTTCCAGGAGAGATCGTGCTTGATGTAGTTCTTCCATTTACTCCAGTACCCTTGCACCTGAAGTTGCGTAACTCTACCTACTTGTTCTTCTCCGTCTATTTCCTTTGCAGTGTTTGTTATTAGCTTCCTGTAAGGGTAACATTGTCGGGAAGCAGGCATTTTAGCTCTCGGACACAGACCTAACCCACCTTTACCGTGTTGGTGCGAGCCCATCATTGCCCTCACTTTTAATTCTGCCTCTGCCGTCGTAACTGTGTCAGTTACCCTCCACTTTCCTGCCTTTAATGTTGGTGGTGCAGCTGATACTAGGGGGTCTTTTGAATCCCTAAGCAGGAAGTGTCCGCTTATTTTAGCAGATTTAAGAATCGACGTTAGACTTTTTATTGGCAAAGGACATGGTGAGCAGACCGAGTATAAACAAACATTAGTGGTAGAGCGATGAAGGTGCAGCCGTTTCCTTATAAAAGAAGATACCTTTTGCTCTAGAGTATTGACATACGACATTGAAACTTCGTAAATGAGCAAAGGCCACTGGATACGTGGGATAAGAAGATGTTGAAGGATCCACAGTTTCTGAATACCTTTGTAAAAGGATTTGTCAATCATAGAAAGCCCTGCTGATACTGGGGCATTTAAAACACATAACAAGAATGAATATGAGGACTACCACAAATTTTAAATTCAATAAGAATTGCATAATAGTTAACTTTGCCAAAAGACTGATCAACCACAATTACTTTGAAAAATTATTCAACTCTGTACTGGAAATGATGATGAGGTGACAAAACAGCTAGCTGTAATGATATTTCTTGTCTAATGACAGCTGGTTCTACTATAGTTAGAGGTTGCAAAAAAGCAAAATCCCCCTTTTTGCAAGGATTTCCTAAAAACATTGACCGTAAAGAGGCAGAAAATGTCTAGCAAGAAGCACGGGATAAAAATTTAAATAAATGCATTGCTCAAAATAAGTCATTTTATGTTTCCCTCTAAAATATTTTCACCTTTTACTTTTGAAATTATTGAAATCAATTCATTCCACCTTAAATCTCCACATCTGATCTGATTTAGGTTAAACATGACTGAAAGAGCATAAAAAATGCAATCAGAGTATGAAGAAAATTTTTGTTTATAGTTTAGCAAGCGTTGATTAAAATACTTCACTGGACTTAACTTAATACTGCGGTCAGCACTGAAACTATATTTTCAAAGAGAAATGGATGAGATAATTCCTCACCTTTTTTATCCATCAGGTTGTGAAACATTAGAATAATGTACGCTTTCTGAAGAACCAACCCTCATCTAATGGGTTATCAGAGTCTATAATTACATTTTCAACAATTTTAGGAACATGATTTTCTGACTGTATTTTAATTGGTGTCTCAACAGGTTCACCTAGAGATAACATATTGGCCGGTAACTTACCTATATCAATTGCTATATCTTGATACAAAAAGGTATTTGTTTTCAAGTATTTCAGTGCTGCCTGAACCTTTCCTGGTGGAACAGCTTCAGAGTAAACATGTTCTCTATAAGTTAACTTGCGCTTTAACTTTAATATTACAATACCATTACTATCAACTCCTTGATGCAATGTTCGTGCCAATTTATTTTTAACTTATTATGACAAGTGCAACAAAAGACTTTACATCAGGACTTGCAAGTAATTTATCACTTATGTGTAATAAAGGCAACGGTTGCAGATTACACGAATATAGATTGGCTATTCTTTAATCATTTCAGTAATTTAGTTACCCTGTCTTTTGAACTTTGATTAAGTTTATTAACATAGCTGTCTCGCATCCTCTTCAGTAAAATTTATGGTTATGCCAATAACACGGGCAAAACCATAATTCGCCTTTCATTTTTATCTCTTCATACTCATGTGTTCCTGCAATACTAGCACACTTTTCACATTTGGCTTTTTTAATTCGCTCATGCTCAGGTGTTCCGAAAATTATGTACGCTTTTCAATTTCGCTTTTTTAATTTGGTCATGTTTAGGTGTTCCGAAAATTTCGTGACTGTAGATTAAATGGGGCATTAAAAAGGTGAAATGGTTGTACTGCTTACAATAGTCGAGGAAGATCCTACTCCAATTTATTAGAAACAAAAGGCCACAAAATTTACAGAGTACGAAAAATGTGCGGATAAATTTAAAAATTTAAGTATAAAGTAAAGCCAGTATGGTAGATAATAGCACACGAAATTAAAAAGAATTAATAAAGTTGAATTTATTTTCCATTTTGGCAACAATGCAATTTAATTCAATGCAACTATCACAAAAATTTACAGGAAAACAATCGACTATAACAATAAACCGGAAAATGAAAAAAAATTGCCAATTTTACGAGGAACTAAAAATGTTTAAGGGTATCGATGAAACATGAAGCGTTTGTGCACCGTTAAGCCGGATTTCCATTAAAACACCAAATATAAAAACCAATTACCTGATTGATGAAACAGTAAATACTGCAAAGGATGCAAAATTATGTCCATAATTTCTTAGATTATTATATGGAGAACACGAGCCAACATTGATGCTGATAACTGTGCGGTTTGGTTCGTAAAAAAAACTATTTGTAGATCAATAAAGCATCAAATGGAGTTGGATTAAGTCATCCAATAAAACAATTAAAAATGAACCAATTAAGCTTCATGAAGGTCAAGAAAAAGTATCAAATCACAGGTAAACGATAAGTGTAGAATCAAGTTTAAAAACATGAAGATCTGAAAATCATGGTTTTAACTTGACTGTCAACTGAGACAATTATTCATTTAACAAACTGCCTAAATACTACTAGGTAGGCCAGGCATCTAGCCCAGTTCCAAATCAACCATATTGAATTTTATAACTGATATAAATTTGGTTTGTCCAGAAGGTCTACGGTATAGAATAAATCATTTAAAGGCTTAAAATTATCTAATTACAGACATAGTTTATAAATTCATGTAGGATTTTTTCTATGCTTACATTTTTTTTATAAGACAGATTCGAATTTGGATCAAGACCTCTGCAACCGGCCAAGCTGAAAATTAACATTTTACTTTTTAAAGATATTATCCGTTTAAAAAATAAGTATACTGGAATTCAACAAGCTCCGCATATCAAAAAACTACTTTTGATTATCGTCACATCGATGTTTACTTAAAATAAATCCTCTTTTATTACATAAAAATCTCAAATGCTTCTCCTTCAAAAAAGTTGTTTGTGCCGAATTGAGGCTACAATAATTTGTCAAAAATAATGTTTTTGATGATGAGGTGACAAAACAGTTGGCTGTAATGATAATACTTGTCTAATGACAAACGGTAGTAAAATCCAACCCTCCAAAGGTTTTGCATCTAAGCAAAATCTCCCTTATTACAAGGATTTTTATTAAATAAACCATTAACCATAGCAGGACAACATTAGGAGCACAATACAAACATTTATAAAAAGGATAAACACAGCAACAAAAAAGCAATCCAAATCGAATCAAATAGGTACACTTAAAATAAAATAAATAAAACTTATCGAAACTAAGGTATCCTAAAACGGATAAAATTTGAAATGATTCTTAACGAATGTACATTGAAGTAATCAACTATCTGTGCGCCAGGACTTGTGAACCTGGCCGTAGCTTTCCATGTGTTACGGGTAGGCTAATCACAACATTGTAAACATATCACCGATTGGTTTGTTCCCTAATATATCACCAAATCCATTATGTATTAATATATAGGTCAGTTAAAATGGAAGTCTTAATGTTGTTTGCCAACCTCATGCTCAAGGTAACTGGACTAAGTGCTGCTCGTCTGTCTCTGCTGCAAAGCTTCGTTCTGCATAGGCGCAACCTATGACAGGCTCCCTTTTCCTACAAGTCTTGTCAAGTGGGGAATTCAAAAGGTCAAAAGTTGCACCCTATGTAAAAAACCTTCTTGTAACGTGTCTCAAATTTTAGGCGCCTGTACGTTAGCTTTCACAAGGTAGATACACATACCGCCACAATGCTGTTCTACGTGCGGTCGTGACAGCCCTTCAGAAGTTCTTATCCAATTATGAGCCAGCAAAATCATCTATATGTGACAAAATATTCTTCTGGTAAACGCCTTCCCACCAACGTTCAAAAATTCAAGGAATACTTCACCTGGCCTCTGATTGGAGAGTATTCACAGACTTAGACTCAACATTAATAGTACCACCTTATCTCGCAATGATGATGAGGTGACAAAACAGCAAGCTGTAATGATAATACTTGTCTAAGGACAGGTTGTTATGGCTATGGAGAGGTTGTACCCTCTAAAGATTCCGAATTAATTCAAAATCTTCCTTGTTGCAAGGATTTGGCAAATATACATTGACCACTTTGACTAACATAAAAGTAATACAGTACACAAGAACAAAAAAGAACAAATGTCGAATACAAATTCTTATCCACAGAAGGCATTAAACAAAACAATGATAAACAACAGCTACAGTCATAAACAATAAAAATTAAGCGATTTAAACTGAATCAAGGAGTACATAAAATAAATAAAACTTATTATAAGGTGAATATCCTTAAACGGATAAATTTTAAGGGAATTCATAACGAATTCTTAGGTAAAAAAAACAGGCAACGATCTGTGCGCCAGAACTTGTGACTCTGGCAGTAGCTTTACACATGTTAATGGGCCCAACACTAAGCCCTACACAGATTATTGATGCAATGGACTAGCCTAACGACAGGACCAGTATGTCGTAATTGAGGTTTTATGCTAACAAGGTCGAAAAATTAGCACAAATGGAAAGAAACTTATAACCCCATTTGGCTCTTTTAAAAGTAACTCGGGTCAGCAGGATCGTCAATCCTAAACTCAACTTACTCCGGACATACTTTTAATTTCTAGCACGACCGAAACTGTAAATCTCCTAGAATTAACTTGACCATGTGAAGAGAACATGGAGACTTGTCATGGAGTTAAAGTCGATAAATACTCATCCCTTTGTTCCGTCATGAAATCAAACAATTGGTCAAAGTAGGAGCCATGGGCTTTTGTTCCAAAACAGTTAGGGTTTGCCTCCGTCGCCTTGGCATTTCTAAATGTCTGTGCGTTCCACTCTGCAATCTCTTACTGACTCTTCTATGAGATCATATACCAACCGTTTCAAAGAAACCATCCAGATCACAAAGGGCATGTACGACCACTAGATTTAAGAATACTTCAAAGACACAGTGCGTTACAAATAGCTGCGTGCCTGCACAAGAATCATTAAACAGCAACAGCGGCTCGCTAAATTTGGGCAACACAAGTTACATCAATTCCATCTAACAATGTTTTTATGTTACCCGCAGTCGCAACAGCCATCCCTGTAAATTATTCTAATATGGTTAGAGGTAGAACTTTTGTAAGTATTCTTCGCAAATTATCCAAGGTTCCAGTAAATCTTTCTCCATATCTTAATGCATCAAAAGCCTGTATTTCTACTGCAAGGGGTAGCGCTTTCAATCCGTTCATCCAGCAGGTTACGATAGAGAACCTTAAATATCTTTTGCCTGTTTCCTTTCTTTGGTACATTATTCAACACTCGTGAGAAAATCTAACTCCATTCCTTCAACTGCCCCCGAAATCGACCTAACAATCGTCATCATCATCATCATCATCATTCTCGGCTTAACGGGGTATATTAATGACCCTCTTCCAATCTGATCTAGACTGTGTTAGATCTAAACTCAACTTCCTTCTCTATCAAGTCTGTCCTTAAACCTCCTGCCAAGTCTTTCTCGGTCTGCCTCTGGGCTTTGCCCCAGGAACTATCAAGTCTCTACACTTTCTTACCCAATTATCCTCCTCCATTCTTTCCAAGTGCCCCAGCCAATTCAATCTTCTTATCTGGATAACATCTTTAATTCTACGGATACTTAGCCTGCTTCTTAGCTCATCTAAACTCTTTCTGTTTCTCAGACTGGCGTTACACATCCACCTAACCATTCTCATATCATTCCTTTCTAAACGGTCAAGATCTTCCTGCTTCACTGCCCCTGTCTCAATACTACTGCACTTCTTATGTACCCAATGCTTGCAAGTCTGACAAAAAAAATTGAGTTACTACCAACCCCTTTCCTGCAAACTCCACAAGGCCACTTTCCAACTACAAGGTCACATTTGGCTGCAATGCTACTAATCGTGACTTTAGACTTTGCTATGTTCACCCTTAGCCCTTTCTCTTCTAGTCCTTTCTTCCCCTTCTCAAACTTTTCAACTAATTCTTCCATCGACTCTGCTATGAGAACCAAATCATCTGCATACAATAACTCCCGTGGACAACCTGTTCTGAACTCCATCGACAGCGTTTCTAAGACTAGAACAAACAACAAAGGACTAAGTACAGAGCCCTGATGTACACCAAAATGTACACTAAATTCATCACTGAGTGAATCGTTAATCCTGACACGACTTTTAGCATTGCTGTACATAGACTACCATCGTAACTAGCCACTCATCCACACCTAATTTTCTCATAGCCCACCAAATAACTTTACGTGGCACTCTGTCAAAAGCTTTCTCTAAATCTACAAAGGCAAAATAGAGATTCCTTCTCTTTCCTAAATACTTTTCCTGAAGCTGTCTGAGTAAAAATATTGCATGTGTAGTGCCACACCCTGGAACAAAACCAAATTGCATCTTATCTATATCAATTCTTTCTCTAAGTAACTTATCAATCACTCTTTCAATAACTTTCATTACTTGATCAACCAACTTCAAACCTCTATAGTTACCTCTTTCTAATGCATCACCCTTGCCCTTGAAACAATTCACTATTACACTCGACTGCCACTCACGCGGAATAGCACCATCCTTTATAATCTGATTAGCAAGACAATAAGCTCAACTCCAATATATCCAGATGCTTTCACCATCTCTGCAACAATACCTGATGCTCCTGCAGCCTTGCCAAACTTCAATTTCCTAATAGCCTCCACTACCCATTCTGTCTTGATCTGCATAGCTAGCCCTTCTACAACATCATCATCAGACAAATTATCCTCATCCCAATCAAACTCAGTGTTAAGCAACCTCTGATAATAATTCTTCCAAGCTACCCTTTTCTCCTCTGTGCTAGCCAAAACACCTTCATCATTACGTATACACTTCTCACCTAGAACATCTTGATTAGTCTTCTTCATTTGCTTTGCTATCTTGAATACCTCATTGCGCTGGTCTTCCCTTCTTAACACATCTGCAAATCTGTTTCCCTCTGCTTCTGATTTTGCCTTATACACTGCTGTACGAGCACGACGCTTAGCTTCTAAGTACATATTTTTACTACCACCTGACTTCCACTCTTTCCAAAGTTTCCTCTTTTCCTTTATACACTGGTCAACCTCATTATTCCACCACCAGGTCTGTCTATGTCTAGCTGGTCCTTTCGTCCACCCACAGGTATCATCAGAAGCTTCTAGAAGACAATTCTTTAAAGTAGTCCAAGTACTTTCAACATTGTCACTATCACATTGACCATTGTGGGCTAACTGCTGAACTTTTGCACTAAATTGTCTTGCTACAATCTCTTCCTTCAGCTTCCAGACTTCACGACGGGGCCAGTACTTTACCTTGGCTTTTTAACACTCTTCAAGATAATATCACAAACCAGCAACCTATGCTGGGAAACACACTCTTCCCCCGATATAACTTTCACGTCCTTCACCACTTTCTTGTCTGACTTTCTAACCAGGAAGTAATCTATCTGTGTCTTACAACCACCTGACTCATATGTTATCAGCCTACTCTGTCTCTTACTGAATGATGTGTTGCAAACCACCATGTCCGTTGCCATTCCAAACTCAAGCAATCTCTCCCTTTCCTTATTTCTGCTCCAAAATCCATAGCCTCCATGTACACCTCTATAACCTTCAGATGACTTCCCAACATGACCATTAAAGTCGCTGCCCACCATGACAAGTTCAGTGTCTCCAAACTTTGATGTGACTGCTATTAACTCATCATAAAACTTATCTTTATCTTCCTCACTGAGTCCACAGTGTGGAGCATAAACTGACAGAAAAGTGACAATCCTATTACCTATCAAAAACTTCAGTAGATAATTTTCAGTAGATAATTCAGTAGATAATTCTAGTAGATAATTTTTTGGAGAGCGAAGAATTGTCAGGTGTTAACTCGTACTTCAGTCAGTACTGCAATAGTCACCAAACTGCAATAGTCACCAAACTGCAACAGTGGAAAAAGAAGTGGCAGAGTGCAGTTCACTTTTAAGTTTGCAGTTGAAGCGTTTTACCTATAACAAGAGTCTTGTGTCTAAGGTTTTTTTCTGTTACATCTTACCCGGGCACCACTTCTACACCTATTACTGTAGAAAATGAAGTCTCTTGTCGCAAGCACTACAACTTAAGGGTTGTAATCAACTGCTATGGAAATTTGGACAATGGTCATTACAGTGCCGTCGCCCATAATCAAGTGCATGGTAACTAGAAAGCAAAAGATTGATATACGATAAGTGACTTTTGCCATTACAGTACCGTCGCTC
The DNA here is from genome assembly GCA_030067915.1 of Hydractinia echinata. NCBI lineage: Eukaryota > Metazoa > Cnidaria > Hydrozoa > Anthoathecata > Hydractiniidae > Hydractinia > Hydractinia echinata. The sequence continues at coordinate 117,870 of JASGCC010000369.1, read as the reverse complement.
ATAATTAAGTGCATGGTAACCACTATATTCGCTTCTCTACGTAGAGAGAGAACTTCACCGATTACGGTATCACCATTTTTGACTAGTTAAGCAAATAAACACTCCCCCGTACTGACTTTTTGAAAATTAGATGTGTATTTTTGAATGAGTGTTTTTTTAAAAAAAAATAAGCACCCAAAGCGCAATATGCATCATGGATATTTTATTATTCTTTTCTTCATTCAACCAATGGGAGCATAAATTTCAATAGCCTCTTTCCGCACTGCAAAATTCGGCAGCATTACCGCAACACAATGTGTAAGTGATACAGATAAAATGTTAATGTAATTAAAAGACTTTCTTACCTTAAGTGTGAAAAAATCTCGCATTAAGTGCGAAATGATAATTTATATACATATATATATATATATATGTAACGTAAAAGTCAACTATCAGCAATGTGTGAAACATAAATATTTTAAACAAAACACATTTTTTGTTCTAGATATATATTTGGACATCAAGCCTATATCTTACAACATCAATATAATTTAAAATATGTTAAAATATTATAATTTTTTATAATAAAGCTATATGTATAATTTCAACATCTGGCATGTGCATCATAACCTCATAATTTTCTGCACGGCTATAATATTGGAATAAAATTGTTAGTGATCTGCTTTCGAATGCCTTTTGTTTGTGTGAGGGTAAATCTATTATCTGTTAGCGTTGTTGTGGCAACAATGTAAAAATTCTTCAGAGAGAACATAGCAATAGTTGTTGTATGAAGATGCTGCTGCGAGGTAAGTGTTTTAAAGAGAACTTTATCAAACCATGCTTTGTATGACAGTTCGAGAAAAATTTATGTTTTTTTCTTCACCTTTTAAGATTTCCAAAAATGCACCGGCAAATTGTATGTCAAGCACAACAGAATAATGATCCTTTTACGCTACCATCACCTCAGGGTATTAATTATCAATCAAGCCCAAAGTCGTACGCAAAAATGAGCACTATAATATCACCTTCAAAAAGAGGTGCGCCCTAGTGCTAAAACAAAAAAAAAACACATAAAGATGATGGATGACGAAGAAACAAGGAAGTTGTGCAAGGTATGGGGGGGGGAGCTGAAGCAAACACCTATGAATGTGGAAACATAAGGATTGGCGGGATTCACTCATGCTTGAGATCTGGTGCAGGCCCTTGAGTAAGCATCCCCTGCCTCCTGCAAGACACCAGCACATTCATTGAAACCATCCGCCAAAATCAGCTCAGCTATTAATGGAAGATCATTAAAATATAATCTTCCATCTGTACACTCACCCAACACACAAATCCCTAAACAACGCAACATCACAGCAGAAAGAATGAAACAGAAAGAACATTATGATCCTTACAAAGCCAAGAGCAAACCCAGCAGATTTACCAAAGGACAATGAGTACGCCTCCAATATCATGTGGCCAAAGAATGGTCCATGATGGCAAAGTCCTGCAAGAGGTAGCCCCACGATCGATCAATATTCAAACGTTTGACGGTACCGTCCTACAGAGAAACACAAGAGATATTCCAAAGGTATATTCTTTTACAGAGAAAATTTTGAACATTGCAGCAAGGCACAATGAAATACTCAACCTGTTAAGTTAGGGTTAAATCATAGAGGTTTTGTTCCTCCAAAGTTACTGCCAAAAAGACAGTTAAACTTCCTTTTCGCAGGATACACAATATCAGTGAAAAAAACGAAAAAAAAACACACACACACACAACGAAGATTGCACAATACCAACCTTGACACCAAACGGTTTCGCCCCAAAGCCTCAACCAAGGGGTATCAGGATTCGAGGCAGGGTACCTCTAATCCGAGGTCCACTAAGTGGTCATCAGGAGCCCCTGGAATCCTCTTCTGTCATCAAATATTCTTTAATCCGTGCAATCTATTGGCATATGATGATGAGGTGACAAAACAGATAGCTGTAATATTTCTTGTCTAATGACAGCTGGTTCTACTATAGTTAGAGGTTGCAACCCTCTAAAGATTTTTCAAAAAAGCAAAATCCCGCTTTTTGCAAGGATTTCCTAAAAACATTGACCGTAAAGAGGCAGAAAAATACAACAGCGACAGAACACAACACAAAACAGTAAATATTAAAGCAATTCAAAATGAATTGAATAGGTACAAATGAGATAAATAAAACTTATCATAACGTGAATATCCTTAAACGGATAAATTTAAAATTATTCTAAACGGAACGTGTTTAAGTAACTCAATTTTTTGTCAGACTTGCAAGCATTGGGTACATAAGAAGTGCAGTAGTATTAGTGGAAGGTTAAGAGCTGACATTCAGTTTGTATGCAAGCGTTGCAAAGGTGAGATTATAGAGAATGAAGTATTTCCAGCTTTAATGATGTACAACAGTGGCTCGTTAGAGATAGTTGACAACTTCTGTTACTTAGGTGATATGTTGGGCAGTGAAGGGGGTGTTGGAAGAAGTGTTACTTGCAGGATAGGTTCTGCTGGGAAAAAGTTCAGAGAGTTACTTCCTTTGTTGACTAGCAGAGTCTTGTCAATTGAGGTAAAAGGTAGGTTGTATGAGGCCTGTGTAAGAAGTGTTATGTTGTACGGTAGTGAGACATGGGCAGTGAAGCAGGAAGATCTTGACCGTTTAGAAAGGAATGATATGAGAATGGTTAGGTGGATGTGGAACGCCAGTCTGAGAGACAGAAAGAGTTCAGATGAGCTAAGAAGCAGGCTAAGTCTCCGTAGAATTAAAGATGTTATCCAGATAAGAAGATTGAATTGGCTGGGGCACTTGGAAAGAATGGAGGAGGATAATTGGGTAAGAAAGTGTAGAGACTTGATAGTTCCTGGGGCAAAGCCCAGAGGCAGACCGAGAAAGACTTGGCAGGAGGTTATAAGGACAGACTTGATAGAGAAGGAAGTTGAGTTTAGATCTAACACAGTCTAGATCAGATTGGAAGAGGGTCATTAATATACCCCGTCCAACCCATGCTAGCATGGAAAACGGACGTTAAGCCAAGAATGATGATGATGATGATGAAACAACTATCTGTGCGCCAGGACTTGTGACCCTGGCTGTAGCTTTCCACATGTGTTACGGAGCTCCAACACTCAGCCTTACACAGATAATTGTTGCTGTGGACTTGCCTAATGACAGTACCAGCCTGTCGTAACTGGGGTAACACGAGGGCATAACACCACGAAGACCAGATAAGAAAATCTAACCCCCTTGCAAAGCTTCTTCTAAAATGACTAAGGGCAGCAGGATTAACAAGGGTTGACTGGGGTAATAAGTGGGGTCGTCACACCCAAAGACAAGACTTGTAGGAACCTGTAAAAAGGGAACTAAGCAAGTCAAACCCCCTTGCTAGGCGACGTTTTTATATATAATTTTTTTTTTTTTTTTAAATTTCAGAACAAAACGAAATCGATGTTGAAACTGAGAATCCAATGGAAAACATTGATTATGAGAGTGACGCCAGCATCCTTTCAACTGATAATGACACAGACACCGGGGCAATAACTGCAGACAGTGAATCAGACACTATACCCTACGGTGTATGGGATAGTGATTTAGACACAACACATCCGATCTGGCAGAAGAATGCGACACAAGTACCCAACAGACTATTCTGATTTATAAAACACTGAGTTAAACGTTTATTATCCAAGCTAAAACATTACAATCAGTGATCAAACAAAGTTGGTCATGCAATGATTGTCTTATTTTTTTTTAGTATTAGGACCTTCCTATTTTCATTGATATTTTTTAAAGGGGGGAGTGTTATATCTATACTCGCATCTCCGTCTACCATCTTGTACTATGTAACGTTATTATATTTCTCTGTTCCAGAAATATATGGTTAGACTTCGAATTACTACAATTATATCACGTCGATCAGAAATATGTATACGATTAATTTGATGTATTTTTGATATATCTGTAATGAGCTTTTTATACAATTTTAGTTTTAGCCTGACGATCGTTGTGATAACATGAAACTTTAAGTCGCTCCCTCTAAGTAGTAAACAAAGGGTGATAAAACCCAAAATTTGACAGTTGTATGCGAGATGACTGAAAAATGGCATAGCAAATGGAGCAAATGACATAATCGTTTACGGATAGGCTCATATAGACATAATCGTGTAGCACATTTTATAAAAAATGCACTGCTGGTCTATGTGTAAACCCAGCAAAGATCCTCAAGGTAAGATAGATAAGATAAGAAATGTGTATATTCTTGGGCTATCTCATTACAGTGATGTTCCTAGTCAATATACTAGGGCAGTGTAAAAAACACTGGTTACGCCAAAATGTCAAAATTGAAGGTACCAACCATGTTTACCGTGGCTTGGCGCTAGTCCTGATGGCCTGGTCCATACAAAGTCAGGCATTCATTTGATGGAAGTCAAGTGTCCATACTCGAAAAGAAATATTGTTCCTAGTGACTTATTGAATAATAAAACGTTTTATATTGGTTTATCAGAAACTGGTGAACTATTTTTAAAAAAAGATCATGCTTTCGGTTACTACACACAGGTTCAGCTTGCTATGGGCTTACCAGTTCGGGAGATGACACTAAAAGGGAAACGGTTTCCCATGTTGTATAGGGAAATTCCCATGTCATATAGGGATATGGTTTCCCATATGGGAAACCATTTCCTAAACTAATTTTTTTGGTTTTTATTTGGGTTTCCCTTTTGGGAAACCGATACCCATTCTCAAGACCATTTAACGGAATTGCGGAAAGAGGCTACGATAATTTTTTTTTTCCATCGGTGAAAATTTGCGGGAAAATATTCCCTTTCTATTGGTTAAAAATTTTTAGTGCGCTTCTTAACCAGCTCGTGCGCAGATTCCTTTCTATTTTGGTGGTTTCCCGATTGGGAAACCATTTCCGTATTTCTCGCCCGTTTAGGGTAACGGTTACCCAAATGGGAAACCGTGAAGTTTCCCAAATGGGAAACCGTTTCCCAGATGGGTAGTGGTTTCCTTTTTCGTCTCAACTCCTGAACTGCTTACAGTCTGGGTAAACACTTAATTAGGCGACGGTAGGCTAATTAGGGTATACCACCTATTTAGGCGACTCATTGTAGCCTAGTTAGGCCATATGTAACCTAGTTAAGACATTACAATATTTAATGGCTTTTCACACATTCCTAAGAAAAAATCGCAAAAACTCTTTGTTCAGAATGGATAGTCTACGCGACCATGATACCAAAATTGTCACTCGTGCCTCCATATGTTCGCGCAAGTAAGAATTATGTTAAAATGAAATATATAACCTAATTAGGTTAAGTGTCGCCTCTTTAGGTGACGATAGTAAAATACGCAATAATTTAATGAAGATATTCTTTCACAAAATGCAAAAAAAAATTGTTTTTTTTTTAAGATGGATTTGGTAACAATTACTTTGTTTGCTTTTGTAACGTTTCTTTTTGATTCACATCCTGTTTTAACAACGTTAAAATCTTCGTCAAACAATACCACGTTTTCGTCCGCCATATTTTTTTTTCCTGTGGCGAAAGAGGTAACTATTGAGGTTTGAAGTTGGTTGATCAAGTAATGAAAGTTATTGAAAGAGTGATTGATAAGTTACTTAGAGAAAGAATTGATATAGATAAGATGCAATTTGGTTTTGTTCCAGGGCGTGGCACTACAGATGCAATATTTTTACTCAGCTTCAGGAAAAGTATTTAGGAAAGAGAAAGAATCTCTATTTTGCCTTTGTAGATTTAGAGAAAGCTTTTGATAGAGTGCCACATAAAGTTATTTGGTGGGCTATGAGAAAATTAGGTGTGGATGAGTGGCTAGTTACGATGGTACAGTCTATGTACAGCAATGCTAGAAGTCGTGTCAGGATTAAAGATTCACTTAGTGATGAATTTAGTGTAAATGTTGGTGTACATCAGGGTTCTGTACTTAGTCCTTTGTTGTTTGTTCTAGTCTTAGAAGCGCTGTCGATGGAGTTCAGAACAGGTTGTCCATGGGAGTTATTGTATGCAGATGATTTGGTTCTCATAGCAGAGTCGATGGAAGAATTAGTTGAAAAGTTTGAGAAGTGGAAGAAAGGGCTAGGGGTGAACACAGCAAAGTCTAAAGTCATGATTAGTAGCATTGCAGCCAAGTGTGACCTTGTAGTTGGAAAGTGGCCTTGTGGAGTTTGCAGGACAGGGGTTGGTAGTAACTCAATTTTTTGTCAGACTTGCAAGTATTGGGTACATAAGAAGTGCAGTAGTATTGGTGGAAGGTTAAGAGCTGACATTCAGTTTGTATGCAAGCGTTGCAAAGGTGAGATTATAGAGAATGAAGTATTTCCAGCTTTAATGATGTACAACAGTGGCTCGTTAGAGATAGTTGACAACTTCTGTTACTTAGGTGATATGTTGGGCAGTGAAGGGGGTGTTGGAAGAAGTGTTACTTGCAGGATAGGTTCTGCTGGGAAAAAGTTCAGAGAGTTACTTCCTTTGTTGACTAGCAGAGTCTTCGCCAGTCTGAGAGACAGAAAGAGTTCAGATGAGCTAAGAAGCAGGCTAAGTATCTGTAGAATTAAAGATGTTATCCAGATAAGAAGATTGAATTGGCTGGGGCACTTGGAAAGAATGGAGGAGGATAATTGGGTAAGAAAGTGTAGAGACTTGATAGTTCCTGGGGCAAAGCCCAGAGGTGTTGAGTGTCCACATTCTTGTACATTATTAGTTAACCATTTGTTCCTATTTGTATCTTTTAGTTCTAACATTTATTGAGATATATACTTAACCAATAAATGGCATAATTGCTCATGTTAGAACGTATCTAATTACTGGAAGGAGTATTTATCAGAACATGCCTGCCGTCACGTGCCCCCTGGCTGGATGTAGTTACTCAACTGACGATACAGAACCAGTTTTGGCAGCGGCTCAACTCAACCTGCATGCGATAAGTCACACACATGCAACATTACCAGCTGGAGCAGCAGTCAAGCAAAGACCTCCAAAGATTGACAGACCCATCATTCGGAAAGAGACATCTGAGGAGGACTGGAACACATTCATTAAGAAGTGGGACCTCTTCAAAAGAGGTACGGATATTCCTAACACCCAATTGACCACCCACTTATGGCAATGCTGCGACCCGGAGCTTGAAGCTGAGCTATTTAAAGACGTCCCAGACATCTCAACCGCAACTGAGACATTGTAACTTGCATCGATAAAACAGCTAGCAGTGATCTCGATAGCTGCAAGCGTCCGGAGAGCTGACTTCCTTTCGCTTTGTCAGGATCATGGACAACCGATACGCTCATTTGCTGCTAAAGTCAAAGGAAAGGCACAGACTTGCGCCTTCAATAAAAACTGTACTCGCGCAGGTTGCACCCAGGTCGTGGATTACACTGACGAAATGGTGAAGTACGTAATTATATCAGGTATTGCTGATGAAGACATTAAGAAAGAAGTACTTGGTGCACCAGATCTCGATGCAAAATCGCTTAATGATACAATAACCATAATTGAAAACAAAGAGATGGCAGCTCGTGCCATAGCCATGCCAGATCGACACCACCAAACCAATGCAATAAACTCTGATATTTCTAAGGATGTTCAGTTGAAACTTGCTCAAAAATCAAAGTGTAAGCAATGCCATAAGACAATCCAACGTTATAAATTGCGCAACAAGGGACCAAACAAAGTATTGAAGGAGTTTCAACTCTGTGTAGACTGCTGGAGGAAAGACAAATGGCCGGAAAACGGAGAACCGCAAGGCAAGCCCACTACCGGAGCTATATTCGATGTTATCAAAGCTGTCCACGTCACACCCTCCAAACCATCTTCCATAGTATCCACAATCTCCTCCAAAAATAACCCGCAACTCATCGACCACCACATCTTTGATGGAACCTATGGGTGGATGATTGCAGAATCAAAACCGCAACCTACCATACAACTTCGCATATTTACCAACAAGTCTGACCATGATCATCTGAACCTCCCGTACCACCAGGTTAAATCAACAAGGGTGAATGCTATTACAGATACAGGTGCTCAATCATCCCTCATGGGACTGAAAACATTCTTGAAGTGCGGTTTTCACAAACGCGATATGGTCCCGGTCAAACAGAAGATGTATGCAGCCAACAATGAAGGGATCAAGATCCTCGGAGCAATCTTTGCTCGTCTATCTGGCGCAGATAGACAGGGTTGCCGTGTAGAGACAGCGGAGATGGTCTACATCACAGATTCGACAGAACTATTTTACCTCAGCAGACGTGCCATGGAAAATCTGCAAATCATCAGTCCAGATTTCCCAAGCATTGGTGTGTCAGCTCGATCCGCAGTTAACTCAGCCACCAACCACCAAGGAGGCGTAACACCTCCATGTGACTGCCTAAGGAGGCAGCCACCACCGGTTCGCCCAACAACCCTACCCTTCAAAGCAACCGAGGAGAACACCGAGAAAATGAAACAGTGGCTGCTTGACAGATTCGCGTCATCAACCTTCAACAAGTGTACCCACCAGCCTCTACCAATGATGTCTGGCCCACCAATCAGAATTCATATAGACCCAGGTGCTCCACCAATAGCTGTCCACACTCCTGCCCCAATACCAATCCACTGGCGCGAGGCAGTCAAACAACAATTGGATGAAGATGTGAGGCTTGGAGTGATCAAGAAAGTTGGACCAAACACGCCTTCCACTTGGTGTCACCGTGCAATTTGGATAAGAAAAGCTGACGGGGGTCCACGTCGTGTGGTTGATTTCCAATCCCTCAACAAGCACTGCCTCTGAGACACCCACCACACCGTCCCACCCTTCCAGCAGGCACGGATGATTCCACCAGGTACATATCGATCAGTAACAGACGCCTGGAATGGTTATCATTCTGTACCGGCTGCAGAAGGGGATAGACATCTTCTGACATTTATCACGGAATTCGGTCGCTATCGATACCGTGTGGCTCCACAAGGCTATCTAGCGAGTGGCGACGGATACACACATCGATATGATCGTATCATTGCGGATGTCCCTCGCAAAACCAAATGTGTGGACGATACTACATTGTGGGACGAACCACTAGAGGAGCATTGGTGGAGAATGCTTGACTACCTGGAGCTGATGGGAAAAGAGGGAATTGTGTTAAACCGAACAAAATTCCAATTCTCTCAGAAAGACATTAAATTCGCGGGGTTTTACATCACCGCCCAGGACGTACGACCGCTTGACAAGTACTTAGACTCTATAAAACAATTCCCAACGCCAAAACGAATTGCAGATGTGCGTGCTTGGTTCGGACTTGTAAATCAAGTATCGCATTATGGAAAGCTGACCGATGAAATGTTACCATTTAAGCCATTGTTGAGCCCTAAAACGCACTTCAAGTGGACTGAAGAGCTCCAGGAAGCATTTGAGAACTCAAAAGTCCAGATAGTGAAAGCCATCGAGGAAGGAGTACGTATATTCGACCCCCAACGAAAAACATGTCTGAGCCCTGATTGGTCGAGGACTGGGATCGGATATTGGCTCTGGCAACAGTACTGTGGCTGCGCTTCTGACACTCCCAACTGCTGTGAGGGAGGCTGGAAAATCACCTTGGCGGGTTCACGTTTTCTTCGACCGTCAGAGCAACGTTACGCCCCAATCGAGGGGGAGGCACTCACAATCGCCTGGGCACTCGAAGACACCAAGTTCTTCACTATGGGGTGCGACAAGCTGATCATTGCTACAGATCACAAACCATTAACCAAGATCTTCTCTGATCGATCCCTAGATGATATCACCAATACTCGAATCTTCCGCCTGAAGCAGCGAACACTCATGTGGCGCTTCAACGTTATTCACATTCCAGGCAAATTGATCCCAGCATCGGATGCGACATCACGTAACCCTGCCGCCTCCTCAAAAAATTGCCAAGAATGGACCAACGAGAACCTTGAGCACGTTGGGATATGTTCTACCACCGACCATCTGGAAGGAGAAATCATCGCAGCCACCAAAGCTTCCCTCAACAAGATCCAAGCGGTCACTTGGGAGAGGGTCAAAAGTGAAACCCAAGTGGACCCGTACCTGTGTCAGCTCAAGGAACTTATTATAAATGGCTTCCCGAGAGAGATGTCGTTATTACCACCTCAACTACAAATATATTGGCAATACAGAGAGAAGTTATCAATCATTGATCAAGTCATTATGTACAATGACAGAATAGTAATACCTCCAGTGCTCCGACCAGAAATATGCAATAACCTTCATTCGGCCCATCAAGGCACCACTGGCATGTCAGAACGAGCTAAAGCAACAGTATTTTGGCCAGGAATCTCCCTCTGCATTCAGAGAACAAGAGATTGCTGTGACACCTGCTGGAAGATAGCCCCAAGTCAATCAAACCTACCTCCAATCGCGCCGATTGTACCAACTTCGCCGTTCGAGGCTATTGCATCAGACTACTTCCACCTCCACGGATATTCATATCTCGTAACCGTAGATAGGTTCAGCAATTGGCCTCACATCACCAAAGTAGAACACAATGCGACAACTGCCGGGGCAAAAGGGTTAATCCGTGCTTTGAAAAGATCGTTCGCCACTTTTGGTGTCCCTTACGAACTAAGCAGCGATGGAGGACCCGAGTTTGTGGCCAGAGAAACGACAGATTTCATCCGTAGATGGGGTGTTCAGCATAGACTATCCTCCGCATATCACCCCCGCTCTAATGGCCGTGCCGAGGTAGCAGTAAAGGCAATGAAACGACTCCTTCGGGATAACGTCTCATCGGACGGGGAGATAGACTCTGAAAGCTTCACCAGAGCCATCCTTCAATTTCGGAATACTCCAGACCCGACATCAAAGCTATCGCCTGCTGAAATTGTGTTTGGCCGCACTATTCGAGATGTATTACCAGTCAAGCCACCAATGCAGATATTTGACTGTGCCTCCGTAAAACCATCCTGGAGACACCTGTGGAGAAGTAGGGAGGGGGCATTACAGACTCGCTCTGTGAAGCAAATGGTGACGCTTAGCTGCAAATCACGTCAGATCGACCCACTTGCTCTAGGCGACACATGCAGAGTACAGAACCAGACTGGTCGATTCCCCATCCAATGGGACAAAACTGGGACCGTCGTTCAGACCTCTGACAACAACCAGTATGTTATCAAGGTCTTCGGTTCCAACCGACTGACCCTTCGCAACCGAAAATATTTGCGAAGAGTTGGCCCAGTTTCCGTGGTTGATATTCCAGTACGTCATTCCGCGACTCCACCAGCTCCGGCTGGAACGACCACTGCTTCTCCGCCACCATCCATCCCCACTGCCACCATATCGCCTGATACCCTCACTACACCTGACGAACCAACCAGTTCAGCCCCCTCACCAAATCAATTGTTGGCAGAAGAGAACTCCACCCCCATCGACACTGGCGTCGAGAATAATGGTGATGTCCAGGAGCCCGTAACTGATCCAGCTGCATCATCACAAACTCATTCGCATACACCCCCCACCAGACCAAGACGCGAGAGACGACCACCAGGGTGGCAAAAAGATTACGAAATGAACAATTGAAGTTAGGATTCCATGAAGACTTTCGTAGAAGTTAAATGACAATGACTTCGAACCTCCAGTACTACTTCCGGCTGGGGGGGATGTTGAGTGTCCACATTCTTGTACATTATTAGTTAACCATTTGTTCCTATTTGTATCTTTTAGTTCTAACATTTATTGAGATATATACTTAACCAATAAATGGCATAATTGCTCAAGAGGCAGACCGAGAAAGACTTGACAGGAGGTTATAAGGACAGACTTGATACAGAGGAAGTTGAGTTTAGATCTAACACAGTCTAGATCAGATTGGAAGAGGGTCATTAATATACCCCGTCCAACCCATGCTAGCATGGAAAACGGACGTTAAGCCAAGAAGGATGATGATGATGATGATGATGTGGCTTGGATGGCTGAAATTTATTATTTATAACAAATATTGCCACACGAGGTTTGGGCCATAAGTTCGTAGTTACTAAAAGGTGAACCTAGTAGAACCCACCAGAACCTGGTAGAACCCACCAGAACCCGGTAGAACCCGGTAGAACCCACCAGAACCCAGCCACAATCCACTAGAACCTACCAGAAACTCAAGCTTGATGCGAATGTATTTTAGAACGAAAATTGGCATTAACATGAGAAGAAAAACAACAACATTTTGAAACCTCTAATCCGAACAAAATCATAAATAACAATAATAATATTTACAATAAAGGAGTACAAACTGTATAAAAAGGTGGATTAATTTTGCGAGGTCAAAAAATTGTATTTTCGTGAATCATGTTAAAACTCGCAAAATTTAATCCACTCAAGGTATCAAAAACTATACAAACTATTAAGTATATAAAAAAACTTTACTTATAAAAACTGTAATAATTGATGTTTCCCATACAGGTAAATTCTACGTGAAAATATTTTGAAGATGTTCCAGCATTAGTATATGCTCCATTGTCATCAGCCAAACATGAACTCATAGGGATCTTTTCCGAATTTAGCGTACACATGAAATCTTTTCTGATTGCACTAGGTTTCTGCTTGCATTCCAGTTCATGTGGATCACAAAGGAGAATGTTCAGCAAAGTAGCACTATCAAATGGTTCCTTAGCGCCGAATACGTCAATATCCGCTTCTGTTTTAACGAATGGTGGCCTAGCTTTTGTTTCATCGTCACTAATGATAACAATTTCACTTGATGATTTCGATAGGCTATAACAAATTGATAACAACTCTTTTATAATCTAATCACAACCGAGAACACGCTTCTCTTTATTCCTCGACATTTTTAGTGGATAATATTCTTGGGATTCTTAATGATTAATCGGATGTAACAAGATTAAAAAAGTAAACAACAACATACCATTCATCTTCATCGGAAGACATCTTTGATGGAATGATTGAGATCGTGGGCAATAACTTTCAGTTTACATTAACGCAAAGACGATATATAATTTTCTGAGCTGGGACACTTTTGAAATATTTTCAACTATTCTCAGTTAATAGTCAGGTGTTGATTGTCATTACATAATATTCCTGAATTGTGTCACAAATTTATTCCAGAATATACGTCGAATATACAAATACATTGTAGATTTTAATCAAGGATTCGGTACCATATATCTCACTTGCTTATACACAACTAAATAAACAAACTTTTACGGAGCAGCAGCTTTTGCGAGATTTCTGGTCGGTTCTGGTGGGTTCTACTGGGTTATGGCTGGGTTCTGGTGGGTTCTACCGGGTTCTGGTGGGTTCTACCGGGTTCACCTTTTAGTAACTACGCCATAAGTTGCCAATGCGCGATGCAAATAAGACGATAATTGGTCAAAATTGTCTGCAAAGTGGACAGATTTGATTCACGTAAAAATTGTAGTGCGAAACAATGATTTCGACGTATTTACAACAGAAAGTTTTCGTTCGCCTCGTTAGACTACGGGTAACCTAATTAAAGTACATCACGTCGCCTAACTAAACGTCTCGCCTAATTAGGTCATGCCGCCTAATTAGGTGTTTACCCTGACTGGCTTAGCTGGATTATCACAGTGTTTATTTATTATGTATGTCTATCAAGGAATTATCATAGTCAATGTTGTTGACAAACTAGCATATTTTTATAAAAAATATATGTTACCTTTTTACCTAAAGTGAATATAACCTTATGTGTACAAATTTCAGTGTGGCGATTAAACAAAACAGACTATAGTTCTTACATAAAGAAGATCAAATATTTTCTGAACAGATTTGTCTATTTTGCTAAAATGTTTGCAGTAACAAAAATTTCTACAAGCAAAGTAATCTTGATAAGTTATTTGCCAATTATAAAGTTTGTATGTGTTGGAAATTATCAGTTACGCCAAAATGTCAAATTTGTACAAATAAAGTTTATATATATATATATATATACTAAACATATATCATGTCTTAAAGGTACCATCTCACTCATCTGATGATGTGTCTTTCAACAACAAGTACAACTTGGTTCCTACCATTAACCACTTGAATTATTGTTTTGTGTTGTGTTCTGTCGCTGTTGTATTTTTCTGCCTCTTTACGGTCAATGTTTTTAAGAAATCCTTGCAAAATGTTTTTTTTTTGCTTTTTTGAAAAATCTTTAGAGGGTTGCAGCCTGTAACTATAGTAGAACCAGCTGTCATTAGACAAGAAATATCATTACAGCTAGCTGTTTTGTCACCTCATCATCAATAATATCATGCTTAATATAAAGTGATATTAGTTGGTAGAGCAGTTTTTTAAGATATTAAAAATAAGAACTTCAAAATCTACGACATATCCAAATATATCTTTCAGCAATCTTTCGCCAACGCCCAGGTTGGCATGTTCATAAAGTGATATATTACTGTTTAATTAATGGATCTATGAAGTTACATAACAAGCAACTGACAGTCCAAATTTGATTTATTGTGCCATGCAAAACAAGTGGAATTTCATTTCGAATTTGACAGTATTTTTTTATTCGTTGAATGGCACGCTCTACATGAATACGAACAGCAGCAATCGTTTGACTCTCGGTCACTTCTTCATGAGAAAGCTGGCCTCTACCACTTAGAAATGCAGGAATATTAAGTGAAACACCCATTGGTCAAAGTAATTCTGCAATTGTAAAACCTCAGTCTGCCATAATTGAGTCACCGTTTTCCCATAATTCTTTTTGCAAAAGCCCAGATCGTTTCACAATTTCTACATCAGAAATAGAGCCATCATATAACTCCCTAACAAATTTTATTGCACCAGTGGGTGCAATGCCCACCAAACCTTTATAGGTAACATGGTGTTTGTAGTGCCAAAATAAACTGCTTTGTATTGTCAAGCTTGAAGGCTTTTGACAAAATAGCTCTGTACAATCAATAATGACTTTCGTATTTGGGTAACAATCTTTAAAACATTTTGTTATGTTTGGATGAAGCTGTTCTAAATTCGACCAAATCGGTATAGCGCCAAGTTTAAGATAAGTAAAGTTGGACCAGGTTATTAAATATCTTGAAACAGTTGACTTTGGAGTATTGAACAGCCATGATATGAATGTCAATGAAAACCCTAGTCTCAACCATGTTAAGAACAAAAACACTTGATCAATAGCTGGCATTTTAGGTCTTGGACCAGGCTTGGACTCAGGTGTAAGAAAGGATGGAGATGACAATAAATCTTCTGCCAAATTTTCTTCAACTTTTTTACTCTCTGGGTAGTGATACTTTTCACAAGTTAAGCCTGGATCCAAATAATCAAACAATATCTCAAACTTTTCTTTTTTCAGTCCAGTGAATGATTTGAAAAGCGTGCTGTTGTCTTTGATGTTATCATAAGTAAACGTTCGACTTTTTAAATTTTTCTTTAATAATTTCAACTCTTCATTTTCCAATGTCAGTTGCTTGCATTTCTTATTGCATAAATTAAATTTTTGTTCCATTAATAATTTTCTGAACTCAATGTGTCACAGTTTGTACATTTTCCTCTGCCTCTATTGTTAAAATATCTTTTTTCTTGTCTTTTTCATTTGTGGTGTTTTAAATGAAAATACACTAGGACCTGTTCCTGGTTTTAATGTCTTTATTCCCCTTCCAAGGCTCACTCGAATTTCCTCTGGTTTGAAATGAAATTCACAGACTTTGGTGTACATATTAATTTGAAAATTATCAGCACCACCTCTTCTTCTATATTTGTAAATTTCTTCGCACCAAACTCTGTGTAGTTCCTGCTTGGTGTATTTATTTGGAAACGAAAACAGTCCAATATTTGTCTTTTGTTTCTTTCTATCGGAGAAAGAACTTCCACATCCTGGAACACAGCAATACATAGAACGTCCTCCAGATATCACATTTTCAGGAATAGTTGTTTGTGAAGTGGAACAAGACATATTTTTGTTCATGTTGTGGTTTGTAAACAAGTTTAACTTCAAAATATACAGCTATCATGTACTGTCGCTGCGTTGTTGTTTTTGTTGTTTCCATACGGGCCTCGTTTTGAATTTGACGTAGAGATTACATCATCGAATTAGGGAAAGCCGTATTGATCGCCTTTGCAGCATCCTTCTGAGATCCCCGACTTTTTAAAGCAGTTGGTAAATGTCTGGTTCCAAACATCATCCCATGCTTTCTTCAACGTGTACATTGCTGATAAATGGAGATATTTTGCTTTCAAGGCTCGGATGATACCTTGATCCATTGGTTGTGTGTGCGATGTTGTGTTTAGAGGTAAGAAGATTAATTTTACCCATTTAAGATTTTCAACATGCGTATGAGCCGTGCAATTATCAAAAATCAACGCAATCTTTCGCTTGGAGACAGCAAATTTCCAATCAAACTCACGTACCCATTCGTCAAAGCGTTTTACAGACATCCAACTTTTTTTCTGAGCACTGTATCGACAAGGCAAAGTTTTGACTGCTTTAAAACATCGAGGTTTAACAGACTTTGCAATGACAATCTTGGACAATCTCTCTCCACAGACATTACCAGCAACCAAACTAGTAAGTCTCACTTTACTGTGTTTTCCCCCAGAGCACTTTTCTCCTTTTCGGTGTAGGGTTTTGTTAGGCAAAAGCTGGTAAAATAAGCCAAATTCATCTGCATTGAATATATTTTCCATTGTGTGGCGCGAGAGGATAGTCGTTAATGTTGTCTCCATCCATGGTGCTGTCATTTCCTTAGTTACAGATTTTGATTCCCCAACGATACCAGATAAAAAATATGTTTAGACATCTCTTCCATGTCCTTTGTGGTGTGCATCGGGCTTTAAAGTTCGTTTTTGGTTCAATTACCTTGAATCTACAGATTATCCTTGCAAAAAGGGAGATCTTGCACTGCGTTTTGATCTTTAGAGGGTGTAACCTCTACAATTTTAACTTCAAGGGTCGTTAGACCAGTTCCATCATCACAGCTTGCTGTCTTGTTATCTCATAATCATTTGAATGGGAAACATTCGATTTTCGAATTCGGAAGAAAAATCAAAGTTTAAAGAAAGCATGGTAATGGCAGTCGAAGTAAAGTTAGAAGACAATCTTTCTTGTGACTAAATTCACGTTTATTGCCGCCCCATAAGGGGCGGCTCTTAGTCCGCCAGGCGTGAATAAAAAAGATTTTTTTGCTGAGCGAAATGTTGCGTTTCATGCTGTGCTACTTGATTTCGTGTAAACAAACTACTTAACTAGTACAGCTTCGAAGTAGCACAAACTTTAAAATAAACGAATAGAACCTAAGAAATATTAATTGTGAAGCTGTACTTAAAAGCCAGGTTTGTGACATCAAACTGTCATGGCGGCGACCATAGAAAGGTTTGAGTGAGTATCACTGTGTAACTGACACTGATGCGATGATGACAGTGATCTGGAAGAATCTTTTAATGATGACAACTTTATACATTCTTGCATTACATGGCTGTGAAAAACACTTTGTTGACAATGTTGATAGCTACCTTGATCAATTTCCATGCTGGACTCATCATTTTAACACTGCTAAAAAGTCTTCTATGTAATGTAAGTAGCTGCAGTATTTTAATTGTTTTTCTTTAAGTGAAGTTCTGTAAAGTCCTGTAAAGTAGTCACCTAAATTTCAGCTGTGCAAAAAGAATGTGTAAGTTTGGATTTGGGAAAGAGGGAGCACTCACATTTTTCCAAACGTCCAATTAACGTTCGGCTAAACTTCAGAAAATGTACACAAAAAAATTTAATAAAATATAAACTGCAACACGATTACGCACTTACCACGAGTCCACACCGAGTCCACTTGGACATTCTCATTTTTTGTGTGTAGAAGTGCGTATTTTTGCGTTTGCAGCTTTTATATGATGTTTAAAGATTTTGTTTTTTTAAAAGTGACTATCTGCGTTTGCAGCTTTTATATGATAACCAAGATTTTTCTGTACAAATTCTAAAGCTGCTCCTGGCGTTCTTCACGAAACCACCCACCCACCATGACAAATGTCCATTTAGCTCTGCAGCAACAAATGTTTATGGGGTTGTTTACAAAAAGTAATGTAGCTAGCATGCTCAAAGAAAAAGGAGGCAGAGAGGTAGTCTAAAAGCGTATCAAAGTGTACAAGGGGAAAGGGGTCTTCGAAGCGCTTACATATCTACGCTTTAAAATATTATTGCAGTTTTTTTATGTATCTTTTCTGCAAAAAATGCGTGGTTATTTCAACTTTAACACCTTAGACCTGCCGTAGTTACCCATATTGTCCTTTTTTCAAGTAACATGTTATAATTAATAATCATTAAGTTGATTTTTCGAGGAGGGGTGATCCGTACGTTCGGGAAAGGGGTAAGTCAAAAGCAAAGCATACAATGGAGTATAAGATTGACGATTTATAGTACGTATGCATTTTTGAATAGACCCATTATAGTAGTTGTTGACAAATGACTTTTGTCTGTTTTACCCGCATGTGACTGATTAATCCTTGAACTATAACTTCATTTTTGGATTGCTTATTTGATCAATTATATATTTTTTTAGAGTCAAAAAAAAGGACAAATTTGATGGAGATCCTAACTGGAAAATAAAGGACGTACTTGTAAATTATTAAAGGAAAAGTCCTTCTCATACGTTACAACCAGTAAACCACAAGGTTTATTGGCTTGAAGTTGCAGAAAAACTTGCCACCATTAACATGAACTGATGCATATATCAATAGATTTTGTTTTTGCAGATTTAGTAGTTTGTTTAGCAGATTTTATAGATTATGCCTTTAAATTTTTTAACCTATAAATTTGATTTAAAAATATTAAAGCTACAGGTTTACTATTATGGTAACCGTTGGCCTGATTTTTTTTTATGTTTTTGTGTTGTATGATATATACTTTTACATTTTTTATGCGTGTGCCTGAACAAAGTGTTATTTTGTCCTAAAATCTTATTTTTTGATTGGGATTTTTTAATTTCTTTTTTAAATAAATATTTATAAAATTTTATTTTAAATGCTTCACAGAATGCATTTTAAACGTTTTGAAAGTATCAATTGTGCATGCAAAACAGTATAAATATAATCTAATTCATAGTGAGGTAGAATGTAGCAAGAAATTCAGCCGTATTTCACTGTATATAATATATACTGTACTGTGCAAAATAATTCTTTAAAAAACTTAACTGGAAATATTTTGTTATTTTTTCCGGATCCTAATAGTTATAGACTGTTTGCTGCTCTTGAAAAAATCCACTAGAAACAAAATCGAATGTGCATGTAACTTGCAGATTTCAACCTAGCATAGAAGCTTGCGGAGGTGGGATGTGCACACGTGGTCAGATAAAACGCACTGCGTATCCTTTCATTGTGCACTTCGCGTGTTGGTGCAACCTCGACCCCAGGGTTTATAAAAAGAGAACCAGCCCTGGGGTCAAGGTTGGTGTTGGGGCTAATCATCGCTTTGGAAAATAAGGGGTGCATATGTATCATCTTTGAAAGAACAACTGTCGTATCAGGGTAAACAAGGGCAGCAAGTAGTTGCAACTATATACTAGTAAAAATAGTAGAGTCCCCTCAGTCAATTTCAAGGTTTCATGGAGTCAACAAATAAAATGGTAGCTGTCAAAAAAACGATGGAGAAGTTATTGGTCATCTCCCGCTTGGAAAACCTGACGGTTCGCAAAAACTGTTTTCTATTTTCTGAACACTGATAAAAACCATGGTTGCAAGATAACAGTTACTGGGAAGGCCATAAATACTGGTGATGGCTTTAGGATGAAAGTTCCATGCAAATTATTCTTTCTCGCCAAAAAAAGTTTATCAATATTTTACAAGGAAAGCTAGCGAAACTTTTGTAAAACTTATGAAATTTTCTTCAAAATAAGAATAAATAGTTGACTTACCTGCTTTTCCATCCCTCAGAAGCTTGAAATGATTCAACACCCTATTATTTAGCAAATTCTACGACTTTTTCCTTGAGCATCGGTCCACTGATTGGAACATTCTCGCTTCGTAACATAGATAGATAGATAGATAGATGTGCATATTTTACATGGTTAGCCTCACAAATATCGAGGGATATACCCTGTCTATTATTTCCAGGAGCATGGCTTAGATGGGGAGTCCTAGAGTATTTAATGCTCATTTTTAGCTACGCAGACCCAATTAGGGTCCGGGCTCCACTAGACAACTACCGGCAACATCCAACGGCCCACACAGTGTGCAATTTCCCTCATATGGCTTGGGTTAACCCGGGGCTATGGTAACATTCACTCGCCCATGTCGAATCGCCGCCAAGGGGAATCGAATCCCGGTCTCCCGCACAAAGTACGAGAGTTATAACCACTAAACTACGGCGCCACCAAAGCCATAAGGAACCATTTGTGGACAGCTTTGTTAACTTGTTCATAGATGAATTCCTGTGTGACGTCATTTGTTTACATTTTTGCGGACGTGCAAGGAACTGGCAGGAATTATAACAAAATTAGGTTGAGCGCGTATAATGCGACCAAGCCATGTGGAAGGGATCAGAATATTAGGCCTCTATGCACCAGGATGATATAAAAGGAAATTAACTTTATCTGACGAGACAATATTGCCTGATCCTTATACACTGAACTGGAGTAATAATGTTGCCTTAATGCCTGATTTAATTTGAGGTGGTATGTACCAATATCCGATCAATACTCCAAGTTAATTTTCACATGAAGCTACGAAAGCATAAACGTCGTTGGAAGCATATAACTTTTATGCGAGCGGTCATGTACAGGACGTATTTTACCATGCAATCGACAATAATTGTGATTATGGTTTTATTGAAGCTGAGGTGTCCTTTCTAAATACAGCTAGCTAGCCATATGAAACTAATTAATATTTTAAACATGTTTCTTTTGACTTTCAGGTATTACCTAGCCAGAGACAAGGACAGAAACAACAATGCTGAAGTATGGGTTGCATTAAACAAATCTGGAGGGTGGACTTTTACTGCTAATCGCAAGTGTATAGTTCAGGGTGAGCATGGCAAACATTACTTCAGAAATACTGACAATTTATCTGCTTCTTCTACATCAGTTACGTGGCAGCTCTGTTATTTAAACTTCAAAAATATACCCACTTGGGATTAAATAAAGTTGCTGGCACTAGTGCTCTATGCTGTTGGAAAAAATCAAGGAAACAAAAAATTCCTGCTCCACTAAATACGATTTCTCAAGTGTTCATGTGAATTCAAAAAGAGGGAAATGTTGGAACTAAAAAATATTAGCAACGAATTAGCTATTTTAAAGGCTATCGATATACTTCTAGATACAAGTGCAACTGATACTGCTGAGGTGGATGACAGTAAAAACGAAATTTGTAATCTGCAAGAACCCCTAGCGCTCTTTATGTCCTTTACATTCGTTAAGAATCATTTCAAAGTTTATCCGTTTTAGGATACCTTAGTTTCGATAAGTTTTATATATTTTATTTTATGTGTTCCTATTTGATTCGGTTTGAATTGCTTTTTTGTTGCTGTGTCTATGCTTTTTATAAATGTTTGTATTGTGCTCCTAATGTTGTCCTGCTATGGTTTATTTAATAAAAATCCTTGTAATAAGGGAGATTTTGCTTAGATGCAAAACCTTTAGAAGGTTGGACCTCTATATTTTACTACCGTTTGTCATTAGATAAACGGTAGTATTATCATTACAGCCAACTGTTTTTTCACCTCATCATCATATTAGCAGAAGCAATAAATTTTGATGATATTACTTTGGATGTCATAGGCAAAAAAAGGTTTATGAATTATGAAATGACACAAAGTCAAAAAATGTACGACAATTAAACCGAAGTTACCAATATACCAAGTGATAGCAAAATTTGTAAATTACACAGAGCTGGTAGAATTATAGCATCAGTTGCAAAATCTGCCTACACATTAAATATGGAAAAATATCATACATCATTTATAAATAACATAATGTAATACAACAGAGAAATTAACACTTCAGCTACAAATTACGGAAGAAAAATGGAATCTCTTGCATTAGAATACTATAAAAATTAATTTTAAAAATTATGAAAATATAATCGTTTGTAAAACAGGTTTACATGTCAATGCAAAATACCACTTCATTGGAGCTTCTCCTGACAGCATCGTTAGTTGTCAGTGCCATGGTATTAGTGTGGTAGAAGTCAAGTGTCCTTATAAATACAAGAATGGTCTTGATGGTTGTGTATCAGATTTGGGTTATAGGGATAACTTTGTAAAATACGAAATTTTTATCTTTCTTTTTATCTTGCGTGATAATCCCGACTTAATAATAACATCAGGTCAGCGCCGTTGTATTTATTTAATTAGGCGGGGTTTTTCATTGTTCACGTTTTAATACGTTTTGTAATATATATATACAGTATACTCCCGTTAACTCGAACCTCCAAGGGACCGGGAACATTAGTTCGACTTCCGCTCCCGTTAAGTCGAACTTTAGGAAAAATAAGATAATAGTTTGAGTTAAGGCGATTTTTCCTTTTTAAAATATGAGTGTTGCGGAGAGGTTGCCAAGGCATTGGAAAAAGATGTAATCTTGGCGATGGGGCACACTACATATATCCGGACAAGTGAAGTTTATATCTATTTTAAAAAATGAATTAATTAGAATTAAAGAAATTTAATTTTTATCAAACAAATTGTTTTTCCTCTTTCCTTTAAAGTTCGAGTTATCCGAAGGAATTGTATGAAGGGGGACTCGAGAATGGTTCGAGATAGTGAATGTTCGAGTTAACCGAGGTTCGAGTTAACGAGTGATTTTTATACGAAAGTAATAGGGAATGTTCAAGGGACCGGGCAAAATAGTTCGAGATAATAAAAGTTCGAGTTATCCGGGAGTCTACTGTATATATATTTGCGTTACAGAAGACTTGAAAATGGGTGTATGAACACCCGAAACGTTGTAAATACGTTGTATTTTTTTTTTCCAATGCTCAAAAAAACCGTCGTTGCAAAAAAAGTTTTGTGCAATCAATTATGACAACACAGTTCAGGAACTTTTTATGAAAAGCTGCTGGTAAATTGCTTCGTACTATGTGCCTCTGAGGTCAAACAATTAAGAGCTTTACGTTTTCAGCAATTATTGGGCAACCATGATCTGTATATCTTTGAAACTTTTTGAAAAGAAATGCCAAATCTGTGTGCTAGGTCCTTGTTAAGTAATCCAAGCCTTAACTTAACCAATATTATCAAGAAATGATCTTTCATGGAGATATCGCAAACTTTCTCAACTTTATCTTTAAATAATGAAAGAAACCATTCAAAAACAGCAACATTCTTCAATCCTGTGTAAAATAAAAACATTTTATCATCGCATTTAAGATTGTCATAGGACATTTGCTGAGGCTCCTGTGCTAATTGTTTTTTCATTAACTTTTATCAAAAGTTCTGCGCTTTTATGTTATTCTTTAATATGTTTTAGCATTAAATATAACAAGCTACCTACATATTTTGTATTCTTAGTTACTTTTACATAAATACATAGCTAAGACGAACAAGCTACCTTTATCCACAAATGATAGCTCCATATTCTTCCGCCTCCAAGAAATTACTTTCTACTTGCATGTCCAAAGATTCATTATGCTGTATTTTTATTGCCTTAAACTTTGGCTTTAATTTTATTGCCTTAAACTTTTGAGCACGTCGTTTTGATAAATGCCCATTGTTAAACTGCTTGAACATTTTTTCTTTGTTTTTTTTCACGTTGATAACTAGCAGGTACTCCGAAAAGGGCAGCAACATTTTCTTTCTCCAACTCTTTTAAAGCTTTTGTTTAATTTTGCAGGACTTGTTTTCTGCTCAACGTTTTCTCCTAGCAACTGATGCCATGATTATAAATTTTCAAAACGGTAGAATAATGTTTACGTTTTGTTCCAATAACATTCGAACACTTATTTGAATCACTTAAGGCCTCTTACACATGTAAATATCAAACATTTGAATCGGTTAAGACCCCATTTACGTCAAATAAAAGCAAAAAAGGAGCTGCTAGTGTCATTGGAATCATATAAAGTCCTAGATACATGTCGCGTGGATCGAGTTATAGAGAGGAAATACGCTAAAGGACAAAACATATTGTTCGAGTTAAGGAGGTTTTCAAAATATGCAAGTTCCAGTAAAAGAGAGTTTTTTAGGAGAGTTTATTAGGAAATCTCTGCCGTGCCAGCAAAATTGTTCAAGTTAAGGAGAGATTGGAGTAATAGAGGTTCGAGTTATGTAGAGGTCATTGGATATAACATATGAAATAAACTGTTTGCATATTGCAGTACAAGCGCTTGACAACAGTTGGTGAAGATTGAAAAGCAATGCAAAACAAATTATTAAAGTAAAAGACTTTGACGTTATTTTATCAGTGGGTTGCACTGAAATCCCATATGTAATAAAAGTGCTTTACAAACTTCACCTGTGTGCAATTTTAAAGTAAATGGTAATCCACAACATTCTTCTTGTAAGAATCATCTCCTTTACAGAAATCATCTCCTGTGCAGGAATTATCTCATACTGTGCAGGAATCATCTCCTCCTGTGCAGGAACCATCTCATCCCGCCTGGTACTGTAAGCTAACATCATATTTTAATCAGAAAAAAAGAAAAAAAGACTGTGAATTAAAAAAACTGCGAGAGAAAATTGCGAGAGGTTTTAAACTAAGAAAAAAATTATTGTTCACGAATTGAATTTTGGAAAAATGTTATGCGCATTAATTTTTGTTAATTAATGATGTAAAAATTTAATCAAATATAAGGGGGGAAATTTGACCGTCCGAAAAACTAATCTTCTTTTGCTGGAATCATCTCTTCCTACACATTCTTGTACAAGAATGCTTTTGAAAAACTATAAGCTTGTTGAACATTAACAATTTTTCTAAAATATTTGTATTTTTTTATAATTTTTGTTCCATTAGTTGCAGTAAATTACTTGCTGATAAACAACATTTTTGTGTAGGATTTATTTACAACATATCCCTGTTTTACTGTTCTTAACACTTTAACCTTAATACCGTTGAACGAACGCGCCCTTGAAAAAGCCACACAAGATAACCATGAGAAAAGCAAGGTCTTCGGAAAACAAATCCCAACTTTTTCTAAGTTTTGTCCTTGTGCTTTATTAGTTGTCATTGCATATGATAATCGCAACGGAAACTGACGCCCTCGGAGCTAGAAAGGTAAGCCAGTGTCAAAAGGCGTTAATTGGACTTTTGGATAGAGAAATCTGTGACTTTGGAATGTATCAGGTATAGTCTGGCAGATTAGGGCGAAAAAATCGGTTGAAATGGAACAAATTAATACAAAGCTGAAATTTGGCATAAGGTTACCTTAACATTTCAACTTTTTTTAGGAAAAAAACCCCACCATCCAAATATTGTGCGATCATTGCTTTTTTTAAGGCTAACTGAGGGGCCTTTTTCAGAAAAATCGCAAAATATGGGGGTTTCTTAAGGAAAATGAAATTACCTATGCTTGATTATTGCTCAATTAATCTAGCTAGGATAATACTCAAGACTTCATTTTTGGTTTATTGTAATCACAATACAAAATAATAATAAAAAATCAGTATTTTGAAAAAAAATATTTTTCTTCGATGCTCTGATCGGATGGAATTTTGTTGAATCTGCTAATAGATCTTTTCACACAAACATTTCCGGCCTTACAGCACAACACAAGGTCTTAACAATTTGAATTGTAATATAACAATTTCGCAAACATATACTTACATTAAATGCGCATATATTTCTGGGTGAGTTTCCGGCAGTTGCGCCATATCGGACAAATAAAGTGAAAACGTGCATAATTTTGTCTGTCGTATGCAAAGAACCTAGGCAGCATTTTTCTTGTTGCTTCTAAGTGCAATTCCCATTGACCAATTTTAATCGAACGAATAAACGCGAATAATACTTCCACCATTTTAATAAACGAATTCCAGAATGCACAAGTTGGTCCATATACGCCGTCATCTCTCATTGCTGTATTGTGCGCTTGTAGAGCTTTCACTAGTTCCTCACAATCATCGAAAACGCTCTCCAAATTTCCAATGGTAGGCTAAATAACAACGTTGATAAACAGTGTGTTGCAGAAACTACCATGATATAAGTTTTTGATAAAATAAAAATACTTACGTTTCGTAAAAAAACCTTAAACTCGGCTCTTGTAGTAAAATTACTTAACCCACCATATCCATTGTTCAATAACTAACTTTCAAAATGTTCAACGCGCAATCCACCGTTATATAAATACTTTAGTATACGAACAGCGTTGTTGTAGTGCTTGCCTGATAACATACGATTGACCGAGCATTTACCTACAATAAAAGATTATATTCCTCCCCATTAATAGCCATCCTCTGTCTGCACTATAAATGCCGAGACCATGACAAGTATGCGCGAATCGTAGTATAAACATACATGTAAAATCATGTATTAGAAGTTAAAAGAAACAATTATCCCATCTGTTAATCCAGCGTCACTAAACCGCTTTTTAATAACCGCGATGAATAAGAACAAAGTGTGAAATGCACCCATCCTTAAGACTAAATTCCTTTAACTTTACGTAGCTTAGATTCTGTAAACTTGCGACAGCTTTAGCATATATAGCTAAATCCAGCACCACATCAGTATCCTTTAAACCTAATTTCTCAGCCTTGTATTTAGATTGTACTAGTAGTTCTAAAACAGTATCTAGCTTTGTTGGACACTGGTCGATAGCAGGTAGGTAGGTGATAGTATATACGCTTTCTTCTTCACGATCATCGTGAAGTAGGGAGTTAAATCCTGTCTAACTTGAAATGTTAACCAGAGACAATGACGAACACAAGACCCACATGAAATCGACCAATTGTGATGCTTGGAAATATTTTTCTTTCAAAGAACCTAGGTCGAGATTTTGTAAATGATTCGGATCTTTCCTTTTTTTTACAACATAAGAAGCCTGGATGTTAGGCAATTGAAGGAACGTTTTCGTTCGTTTTGGTCTCTAACAATTGTAGTTCTGTTGATGTTAATGCAGTTGGTTTCGCTACGCATCTGTATTACATACTGTTTGTGCAGTGCATTGATACACCAGTCAGCGTTTCGGGATTGATGTCGTTATTATCCCAAACGAAAGTGATAAACTTTAGATAAAAAAAGAGTTATTAATAAAGAAAAAATGGAACTACTTGATAACTACGCAATATCCGGTTTGTATGCGCTAAAAAAGTAAAGAAAATCAAGAACTCGTGTACCTTCAAGGTTGTACTGAAGATGGGCAGTAGGTTGGAAGTCTTTGTTTATCAATTTCATCTGTTACCAGTGTGGTCTTCACATCTGCTACCTCGTCGTAAGTAATATTTTATCTACTGATTTATGTGTTTAGCTATCATAACTTTTTTGATGAAATCGCAGAGATGTTATGTCTTTTGTTTCTAGTCCAGATAGTACCTCGCTATCCCCCTTGATATGACTAAAACAAAAAGATAACGGGAGAAGTTCAATTTCAAATTTTTTATTCTTACAGCAAATAATACGACAGAAATGCTGTTATGAGGTATATAATGAAAATGTGTTTTTATAAGAACACGAGACTTAGAACAACTACATGCGTAAAATCGTTGTTTCAGAACTAAGAACAACCCAATTGTGAAGTTTCTCAATGCAACCCCCTGATATCAGCAACCTGGAACAATTATCAATATGTTTACGGACAGTCAGCGATAATTTGGAAATTCAGGAGGATTTTCTTGGTTGACACAATAGTACATGCCATTAAAGACATCTTGTTGCGCTTGGGTCTTTCACTTGAAAATTGTCACGGACAGACTTATGATGGAGCTAGCAACATGATGGGTAAGAAATCTGGTGTCGCTGCTTAACTTCAAAAGGATCAACCAAAAGCTAATGTTACTCATTGTCATGGACACTCCCCCAGTCTAGCAGTTAAAGATTGGACCTCTTGGTGTGATTTTTTATCAAACACCATGGGTACAGTTGGCGAGATATGTATGTTAGTCAAATATTCGCCGAAAAGAGAAAGATCCTGGAAATACTGGATGACACCATTGAAGGAAAAATCAATGAAGACAAAGCAGAAAAACCGATATCTCTTGACAATTTGTGTACAACTCGATAGACTGTCAGAGTTTCCTCTTTCAACAAAATTTCGAAAGGTACGACGCACTCCAGACCTTGTGGAAAGTTTGCTTGCGCGAGAAGCTGGTCTCAGAGGTTCGTGCTCGCATTATCGGATGTCAAGCGCAGATGTTCTTCTACGGCCTTCTGTCAAGTCACCGGATTTACAGCCTAACCGACAACTTATCAAAGACAGTACAGAAGGGAGAATGAGTGCATTGAAACGACAAATGCTGGCAAGCCCTACAATTGACACACTGAAGGGTATGAGAACAAGAGAGGCGTTTGACTTGTTTTTTGATTTGACGAAGAAAAAAGCGGCGAAACTAGACGTGGAAGAGCCAATGTTGCCAAGGAAACGCCGTCTACCAAAGTACTCAATCCTACAGTACGTACAAGGCCACGAAGAAACAGTAGGAAATACCAAGGCTTATCATCTAGAATTAGCAGCAGACCACTACAGAATCATATACTTCGATGCAATCGACACCGTAGTCATGGCTATCAAAGATCGTTTTGAGCAACCAAGCTTCGAACAGTTTCTTTTGACATGCTTAAATTCCCTATGAATCAGAAATGAAAGCTCTAGAAAAGTACTCAGATGACCTTGACATTTCTGCATTACTTGCCGAAATTCAAGTTCTACGCTCCTTCTTTGGGAATGAAAAAGTTGCTCATTTTGAGGAGATAAGAGGAAAAATCGCCAAGTCAAGTGCACCGGAACGTAATCTTTTCGGTAACATTACTGTTTTATCCACGATTATTCAGAGGACTGTATAAAATACGAGAAGGTTTAGATTAAAGTCATAGAAAACAACCTCGTTCTTCAAGAGTTAAATCAAACAGAAATATTTTAAAATAAAAGCAAATATATATATATATATATATACAAAGGTGAGTAAAGTCACGTGGTCCTTTCAACATCCCCCCCGTTGACGGAAGGTCAATATATACATTTAATTTACTGTCATTTCAATGTCTTTTTCGTCAACGAATTTGATGACTGGTTCTGACTCGGCTGGTTCTGACAGTTCTAGTGGTATTAACTTATTTACTGGTCTTCGTATATTTGATCGTCGGCCTTGATCAGTTTGACATTGTATAATCGCTGCGCGTACCCTTTGATCTTTTCCCTTTATTACATCCGTAATACGACCAATTCGCCATTGTGCATGTGGCATTCGATCGTCCGCGATTATAACTACATCATCTTTGTTTGCAACGATATCTTTGTTGAACCGATTTTTTCGCATCTTGTGGTATTCTCTCAACTCGGTGACGTATTCGTCCCGCCATCTGTTCCAAAAGTGTGTCAATAATCGATTAATGTTTTCCTTTCTTTTCACACTTATCTCAGCAATTGATGTATTGGTGGCAGGTAACAGATTTGAGTCATCAGCTTTCATGTTCAACTTTCGTCCGTACATCAAGTGATTGGGTGTTAAAGGTTCTTCATTCAATTCTTCATATATGTATGTTAGTGGTCGATTATTTAAAATAAATTCAATATCGGTTAGTATCGTTAAAAGTTCGTTATATTTCAAACGGCTATTAGATAAAATCTTCTTTAAAGGTCTTTTCACTGACTTAACCAAACGTTCGAAGAATCCACCTTGCCAAGGAGCAGATTCTATATTGAATTTCCAAACTATATTTTTGCTAGCAGCAAATTTTGAACATCTTCACTAATGAAGCATTTTCCACTGTCAGATAATACTCTGTTTGGCGCTCCTTTTCTAGCGATAAATCTTTTCAAAACTTCAATACTGTCCAGATAAATTTGACGCCAAGTCCAAATATACAGATCTGGTACTTGCACACGTAATTATCGCAATCCATGCTTTAAACATATCTGGCTCTTCATTAAAAACGTTTTTTACGAACAAAGGACCCGCATAGTCAATTCCAATAACTTCGAACGAAATGCTATCTTGTAGTCTACTCCTTGGTAACACTGGAGGATCTGGGTACGGGTATGGTTTGTTTTCATACTTTCGACATTTTCGACACTTACGAATAAAATTTCTAACAATGTTTCTACCAGTTGGAATCCAAAATTCTCTTCTAAGTTCAGAAAGTGTTATTTTAGTACCACTGTGTATTAGAGTTTAGTGTAATTGTCCAACAATCAACCTGGTTATTGAGAATCAGGTGCTAGTATAATTGGGTACTTCGAGTTATATGGTACAGGAGCATTTCCTAACCGACCCCTGCACCTCAGCAAAGAATTTTGATCTTCAAACAAATCAAGAGTCTGTTCCCATTGTTTAAACTTACTATGCTTCTTCAAATCGTCTTGGGAATCTTTTATGATGTTAAACCTTGCACAAGTAATTTCTTCGACTGATAGCCTCTTATACTTATTATATAATTATTTCTGTCTTCTTTCTTCTTTTTCACGTTATTTATAAAACGTATCACATATGCTGTGACATGTACTAACTTATTAAAATTACTATACTTATGTATATCAATTATATTACGAATGCCCGGTATAATTGGGAAATTCGTGATTACGCTATCCGAGACGTTTTCAGAAATAATAGAATCACATACAGTAGAATCATACAGTTTGTTAGACATAGTAGCAAGAACATTTCCAGACATAGTATTAAGATTAACTTTTTCTTCTTTTAACACTTCTTTTGTCATTGCATCACTAATAAATATATCTCCAGGTTTAAGGTGTGGCCAGTGGGTTTCTGGTAAAGTTAGAAACGTGGGTCCACTGAACCACAAAGAATTCAATTCAGATGGAGAGCAGCCCCTTGATATAATATCAGCAGGGTTCTCCTTTGATGGTACCAAACACCAAGTTCCGGTTGAAGTTAAACTTCTAATTTCTTCCAAACAATTCTGAACAAAGGTTTTATACTCTTTGTTGTCATTTTTTATCCATGAATAGGCAATAGTCGAATCAGTCCAATAATATACTTTGTCAATATCATATACATTCAGTAATTCCTTTTTCAAAGTGTCCATAAGTCTAGCCAATAATAATGTTCCTAAAAGTTCTATACGTGGTATAGTAGTGTTTGTCAAAGGCTTAGTTCGTGATTTTGAACTCAATAATGCTGTGGCTGTTTTTCCAGATTTGTAAACAAATCGGATATATACACAGCACCCATAGGCAGTTGTAGATCCATCAGAAAATCCATGGAGCTCAATATTCTTAAAAGGGTCATGTTCGTCTTAAAAGTATAAAGTCTGTTAATATTTAAAACAGTTTCAGTGTTAAAGCTATCACAAATAACATTCCATCGTTGCAAAAACTCATTTTCTAAATGCTTATCCCAATCAAATTTCGCAACACACAAATCTTGAAACAAAACTTTAATTATCACAACAATAGGATTAATTAATCCTAAAGGATCATAAATACTAGCTAAAAAATGCATGATATTTCGTTTCGTAGCAGGCATTTTAATTTTCTTTAACATGTCAGAAAAATTAAAAACAATTTCATCGGAAAGTTTATTCCATTCAAGTCCCAAAACTTTAATACTGGGTACAAATTTAAATTCAGTGTCACCATGGTTACCATTAACAATGTTTTCGAGCATTGCAGAGTTGGAGTGAAAATTCCTTAGATTAAACCCTCCTTCTCTGAGCCTTTCCTGACACTTTGTAAAGAAACATAAAGCATCAGGATCATTATCGCAACCCGCAGTCAAATCATCAACATACAAAGATTCAAGTAACTTCTGTACAAAACAAGTGTTCAAATGAAAAATAAGAGTAGCAGAAAGAAGAAATGGAGAGCAAGTGGCTCCAAAGAGTACTCGGCATAGTCTATATTCAATCAGCTTATTTTTCTTAAAATTCTTGTCATCAAAGTTGTTGACGTCATCGTACCACAAAAATCGGAGAAGATTTCGGTCATTAGGTGATACGGATATTTGATGTTCAATGTCACCTGTTATTGCAGTATTATGCGCTCTAAATCGTAACAATACACCAAATAATGAAGAATTCAGCGATGGGCCAGTAAATAAACATTCATTCAGCGATCGACCATCTTTATATTTTGCGCTAGCATCAAAAACTATTCGTACTTTTGTCGTATCTTTATCAGGTCCAGGGGCGGATTCACACATTCGAACTCGGCACTCGCCTAAGAAGAAATGTAGCCTCCCCCAACGCGCTTTCTGGAATCGTTACAATTAGGTTCCGTTTTCACTTCGCTTTTTTATATTATGTTGTAGCAGTATCTCCTTCACGGTGCTTTGCCGACTCTGTAAAATTTTTCCTAGTGCTACGGTACCGATTTAATATTTTGTCCTATTTCATACTTCAGGCCTATACCAGGTGACTCCATAGGCTACCGTAAAATTTGGTAAAATCGGCGAGAAGCACATCTCGCCGACTGTGGAGTGCTTTTCGCCGACTTTGGGTGAATTTACGGCAGTTTTCTATAGGCCGACAGAAAGTCCACCTTACAAGGACAATTGTTTATTTTAACCGTTGACCGTAGCATATGACAATCTCGGCAAGATAGGCTGAGATTTCCCTATTTCAATTCTTTCCGTTCATCATGGCTTCAGCAATGAACATGAGGGAACGCGTAGAGTCTACTGTAAGAAGCAATAAAATCAACGATGTTAAAATTTTGCACGCGAAAAAGAAGAAACATTACTGGAAAACATTTATTCTCTGTGTTGCCTGTGATTGCAGAAGAAAAGCGGTTTGGCAGAAAAGCAGGCTTTGACTTTACAAAAATAATAGCATTAACTCGATGACTACGCTTTCAGGTACATCTGTTTACTTTAAATTCCATTGACCTTAGAGTAAGATACACAATTGCTTTCTATTGCTGTGCTAGCAAGTGTGAACATGAAACTGTTTATAGTTTCACTTTCAACAAATTTGAAAAAGCTTTGTGTCAAATTCAAAAGAGCTTTATGTTGTCTTGGGTTTCTTTTTTATTTAAGTAACAAGACATTTTATAACATCACAATAAATCGAATAGCTAGTCAGCTGGTTACTTTTTGTAGCTGGTAAAGGTGTAATGTATATAACAATTTATTGACTTTGTAACAACTTTGTATGTTTACTTTTGTAGATTCAAAGCTTCAGGCAGTAGACACTTTCCAAACGATTTTTTAACATGCCACAAGGCCAAGGAAGAGAACACTAGTTTTGGGAAGAAGACTTGACAAGGCTTTATGATGTTTTGGTGTAAAATCTCGAGCCTCGTATCGAAATAATTCCTGGAAATGGTGCTAATTATATACAATTCGAATAAGAAAAAGGCATGGCTTTATTTAATGGGTGAAATGACAAAAGTTTTTCACATTTTCACTAAAGAAGTTGTCTTGCTGATAGACTTGAAAAATGTTTGTGGTTCTACCAACATGGTGAACATGACTTAGCATATATACTTATTACAACCCTATCCAGATGGACACAAAAACGTGTAATAATGTAGTTAACGATATCTGTTCTTGAATGATTTTGTTTTGTTAAAAATTTCAAGTATTTATAGTAATTATCGCATAACAGCTAAAAGGTATTTTCAAGTTTGATTCAACATTTTAGATCCAATTTCTTTCTTGCTTGAGGTGTGATGTATGACAATTGCGAACCGCTGTCAAATAAAATACGCAGTTTTGCGGAAGATTTTTGATCGCATGATGTAACGTTGTTTCGATCAAAAGCTATGTTTACATTCGCAGGTGAAACGTTTGTAGATGAATTTTCATTTTAATGCTCAGAATTTCTGCTATCATTTTCATCGTTTTTTTTTAAAAGAATGCTTCTTCTTACACAGCGCAGCATGATGTTTTCCTTTGCAGTGAAAACAACGAAAGCTTGCTTTGCATTCTCGACTCATGTGTCCTTTGCGCAAACATAAAAAACAACGCCCATTTTTTAAAATAATCGTTTTTCTTGTTTCTAATTTCGTGACAGTTTTGCAGTCATATTTATGCTCACCAGAACAAAACACACAGAATAATTTTCTTTCACCAGCTGAAGCGTTCAGGGAGCTACCGCTGTAGGGGAAATCCCGCTTTTCATCATCTTCGGTTTTTAAATTACAAAGTTTTTCACGTGCCATTATTTCTTTCCTAAGAAGTTCTATTACAGCTTCGGCGTTCCAAATATCCTTGTCAAATTTTCGACTGATCATTAATTTAATGTCATTTGGTAGTTTGATAAAAGGACAGGAATTAGCATAGGTCCGTAATTTTCTGCTTTGAAACCCAGGGCATTCAAACTTTTTACTTGTGATTCGATTTGATCATAAAGTTTCCGCATATATTTTATATCTCTCGAACCTTTTACATTTTCAAGAGTCAAAAGCTTTTTCATATGCGCTGAGACGATAACTTGTGGATCGCCATATCGTTCATGCAAAAGTTTTAGCGCTATTTCGTAGTTCTCGTTACACAACGATAACCCGCTGATTGTTTGCTCTGCCGAGCCCGACAAAAGATTTGTCAAATACGTCATTTTTTCGACGGAAGAAAGAGATTCATTATTTTGTATCGCACAATCAAAAGAATCGACAAAGGACTTCCATTGCAAGGGATCACCGTTAAATTTTTTCAGCTCAAGTTTCGGTAGCTTAATTCGATCCTTCGCGCTGGAGCTGCCACAAACAACAGAGGAAGAGACGGAAATTTTACCTTCAACATCGTGCACATGCTCATCAATAAATCTTTTTAAAATTGTTAATTCCATCCCAGCAAATTGTTCAAATTCCAAGTGTGACATCATTTCAGCAGCATTGAATCATTTATTTCATTTTGAATATATAATTTGATATAAGTATCGCACCATGTTCTTTCAAAACAAACCCTTCATAAATTGGTTTCACAGTTTCGTTAATAATCTTTTTAAAAACACCAACATACGCACCACGACTTCTTCTCTTTCTACTAATATCTTCGGTCATACTTGTGTAAGTATAAATTCAAAAAAGTTTCTAATGTTTACGTGTTGTAAATTCAAAAAAGTTTCTAATGTTAAATTCAAAAAATGTTCTAAAGTAAATATCCAACGCAACAACACTTTCAATACAATAACCAAATCCACAACAATATGTAATCCGGCTCGGTGGACCAATGTTTTATCCACGATTATTCAGAGGACTGTATATAATACGAGGAGGTTTAGATTAAAGTCATAGAAAACAACCTCGTTCTTCAAGAGTTAAATCAAACAGAAATATTTTAAAATAAAAGCAAATATATATATATATACAAAGGTGAGTAAAGTGACGTGGTCCTTTCAACAATTACCAAGTTGATCAAGTTAGTTTTTGTTGTTGCAGCGACAAGTGCAACTCCTAAACGATCATCCTCTCATCCGATTGGAAACATGGCTCTTAGCAACAATGCCCCAAAAGCGTTTCAATTCTTTGGCTGTGCTTTTTTTCCGAAAAAAACTTACGGATAAAATATCCTTGGCAAACGTAGCTAACGAATTCGTTGCCTCGAAACCACTAAGGAAAAACATTTTTGGTAAATTTAGTGAATCCGATTTGTAAATTCATTCATCTTACTATATACTATTTGTTGTCTATAGTTGTTTTGTTAAATTTAAAAGACATTTGTAAAAAGTTAATAAGAAAATGGTTTTAAGGTCAACAAATATTCCTAAAGTTCTTTAAATTTGAAAAGATCAGAGTGTTTTTAGCCAATCTAGAGCTGTGAAATTCCCAAAAAATTTCCGTGCCCTCAGCGCCAACCATGGTGCCGCCTCGAGTTGATTCTAAAGTAGCAGTTTCACTATTTAACATGGCCCCTCCACTTTTAAAATCGAAGCGTTGACCCTGTATTCAACTGATATTTGACATTTGACAAACGACTGAAGTCTGGTTATATAAAAGTTATATAAAAGTGAATAATTAAACCTTGCTTTTCTCACTATTTCCAATGACGTTTCTGTGAATGCTCTTAAAATAATTTTCTTATCATAAATTTTATAGTGAATAAAGCATTTTACAGTGGCCATTTCTAACTGCCTTTTTTTCTTCTTCTTCTTCTTCTTCGTGTAAAACACACTTCCCACAATTTCGATTTCTCCTCATTTCCGGAAATTAGGATATTCAATTTTTTAAATCAAACGTTTTCATTTTATAAAATAAGTAGGGGGTCAGATGTAAATTTAAAATATTAATATTTTACCTCGTTTTTCATTGAAAATATAAGTAGCTTGTTCTTTTTACTTACTTTTGTTTATGTAACTCTGTATTAAAATTGCAGTATTTTTCGAGTTTTTCGAAATTATAACACTTGTAAATACTTTTTGTATACCCCCTGATCCATAATTTAGTAAGGCAGTTGAAAAAATAAAGCGGTTTTCCGTGGTGTAAAAAGATGGCTTCTTTGATGCGAGAATTTGTGCTCACGTTTTATGTGAATGTTTTTGTTTTTATTTCACCACACAAGAAAAATTGAAAGGGCCAGTAAAGGAAGTCTGTTTCTTTGTATAGTGGGGAATTGATTTTTGCATGTTTTAATTTGTCCGCAAAAACTACGGGTACTCGCCCAGTTTTATGGCCGATAGCGCCCTGACTATATTTATCCAAACACACTTCTGAATTACCTCTCTTCAATGTCCACTCATACGCTACATTTTTTTTTTGGTTTTCACAGGCAGGTGTTGGTTTGAGTGAGATCACAGAAGCGTTTTCAAATAATCGTGTCAGATGTTTTAGCATGACATCATAACACCATAGCAAAAACTCGCAGGAACTAATTATCACCCTGTAATTTAACTAATACTTGCTCGTAGTCTTCTGTACTCGCTCGCAGTACTTGTATTCCTACTCTTAGTCAGTCGCAGTACTCGCAGTCTGACTCGTAGTCACCCGTAGTACTTGTAGTCTGACTCCTAGTCACTCCCATTCGTAGTACCAATCGTAGTCACTCGTAGTCCCAATCGTAGTCACTCGTAGTCCCATTCGTCTGTCTTATTATAACTGATCTTCTCTTTCTGCCCATATTAAACATTTTTTTTCTCCCATCGACATTAAGAAGGTTTTTGATGTTCGATTCAAACATTCAAATGTTGGCATTCGAAAATGATTTGATCGGAGACATTCAAATATAAGAACACTGCTTCTCTTTTCTTTTTCGAATAAAAATTTCTCGTTTACGATCATGTCTGATAAGACATACAAGTCAGGCTACGAGTGACTACAGGTGACTACGAGCCAGACTACAAGTGACCACAAGTTACTACGAGCCAGACTACGAGTGACCACAAGTGACTACGAGCCAGACTACGAGTGACCACAAGTCTGACAAAGTTGTTAACTTATCTTTTTCAATTTTTTCACTTAACTTAACAGAAACAGCAACCTTTCCATCAAATGCAGGGTATTTTCTGGTCGTGTGAGACCTGTTTGCGTGATAATACGTAGGACTATAGCCTGCGTTGTACAGTAGTTAACCATTGACCCTTTGCTCCTTTTTCTTCTGTCAATATGTCGAATTATTAAGTTATTTGGTGGAAAGTTGTACTTTTGAGCAAAAACTTGCCCACAGTAATAGCACTTTGTCACTTCGTTACTTTTCTCTACTAGTTCGTATGGATAGGGTGACATTCCAGAATGCCAGCTTTGATTAATGGAGAAGAGGCCACATAATGTAGGAAAGTTGTGATGACCTTGCTCCCTGATTGCTGTAAATGGAACTGATATTGTTGAAACGCTTGAATTTGTGCGTACTGGTTTTGTTGTTGTTGTTCGATCGATATATTGCTGTTCCCTTGTTGCGGGACATTTTGCGTTAGTGATGGTTGAAACGCTAGTTGTTGAGGTTGATTAGGCAATTGCATGTGTCTAACTGCCTGTTGGTGAAGATTTTGTATCGGCGACGATCCGATCGCTTGTTTCTGCGGTTGATTAAGCTGTGAAACCTGATTAGCTTCGTCTTGCGTTTATGATGACTGGAACGGTGTTTGGCTGTTTTTCGGTTCTTAAGGAGTTTCTTGTAGTGGCTGTTGTGGTTTCGGCGATTGGTTCGACAAGGACATTTTTTGTTTCTTTGCATAGGCAAAGTTCGGTCACCTTTCTCTAAGAGTTGATCGCATTAAGTAACGACGTTTTTCCTAACGACATAATATTTTTTGTCAGTATGTCAAAATTTATGGTCAAAAAGTAGGGTCGGTCGTGTGACTCTAACACCAAATACCTTAAACGTATTAATTTTCGCGCGTATTAAATTTCGCGGGTACTTAATTTCGCGATTTTTTCTGGCAAATTCGCGAAATTTAGTACTGTTGAATTATTTCGATATAGAAAAAGCGCGAAATTAAACACACGCGAAAAGTTTTAAAAATTAAAAAATCGCGAAATTTGACATACTTTTCCCTTGATTGTTTTACTGCCTGGGTGGGATTTTATAAAAGAAAATAAACTACAAAAATGACTTTCAATATCACTATTTTTCTCTTTTTTTAGTCGATAACTATACAAATTTTTTTTGTCACTTTTATTCACACGAGACTCTGTATGGTGACTTCGGTTGAAAAATGATCTGATATTCCCGCACTTTGGTACTACATCACTTGATTTTTTCTTTGGACTTTTTTTGGCTGGTGGGGCTGGAATGTCCTGCGGATCATCTAACCTGTCAGGAGTAACTTGAACCAGAAATGAACCAACAATTTCCTCGTTTTTCGGTTCTGCGTAGAGGTCATTTACCAGTTGTTCAAACTTTTGCAAAGTCACGTGGTTTCTTGCAGAGTAACCATTCATCTTTACAACAACAAGCCATGGGATTTCAAGTCCACCTTGGACAAGCGGGATCTCCGGTAGTTTGTACTTGTCAGCTGTGCTGTAACTTCAGCTCCGCGATCTAATAAGTATTTAATCACTCTAGAGACTTCCATCGGGAGGTGTCCAACGATTTGATTGTTGTGATTCTCTTTTGTTGTTTTGATAGCAAATCGAACAAATACGTTATTTCGTTCGTGAGAGCAGTTCAGGATTTCATTGACTTTCGGTTGCCATACTGCTCTGTAGTAGTGGTAGCCTCTAACGGCGCAGGTAAACCTTAACTTCTTTGTTGTACTGCGAAGTCATGCTACCTAACTCAAAAGTTTTAGGACAGACAATCTAAGAGAATAACTTGGAATGTTTTCTTCATTCATAACATGCTGTAAACAACGAACGTTCGAATGTTTTCTTCATTCATAACATGCTGTAAACAACGAACGTTCGAATGTTTTTTTGTTTTCGTAAAAGTCTATCTACACGTATACAATCAAATGTACTTCGTTTTATTTTTTCATTTAAATCTCCTTAATTAACAAAAAATTGATATATTTATGAAGGAGTGCTCATTGATATTTTCGAATTTCACTTGATAAGTGAAAGACAAAACTACAACAAAAAACAAATAACATAAAATCTGATACAGTGAGTACAGGGCCTAATTTCAATTTCGAATGTTATTGAAGCGACTTTAGAATGTATCCTTGTGTCATTTTTATTTTGTTCATCTTTCTGGAGGAGTTGAGAAAATGTCGATTATAAGGCAGCTAGCAAAAAATGCTTTGGGAAAACAGCAGAAAAATCAATCTTCATCACAAAGTAATGTAGTAGACGACAACGAATCATTAACAGACGAAAATGAATGGTAATTCTAATTAAATTTTCGGAGTTTTAATTAGGACTTTGAACTGAATTTCGTATAGTTTGCAAAATAAATTGAGATTTAAACTACATTTAGTAGTGGAACCTTTCCCCAGATATACCTGCAGCTGATATTTTTTTTCTTAGATTTACCATCTCAAGCAGAGACTGGATTGGGTTCTGTGAAATATCAGGCAGTAGCGGATGCAATCGAGAGTGCAGTTGAAAATGATTCGAGCAAAATTCGTGGTCCCTATGTGAGATTTACTGATGCAGAACGTTATGAGATAGAGAAATACGCTGCTCATAATGGAAACAAAGCAACCATCAAACGCTACAAGTCCAATAATCTTAAAGAGAGCAAAGTGCGGACATTCAAAGCGAAGTATTGTACCGAATTAG
Organism: Hydractinia echinata; assembly: GCA_030067915.1. Taxonomy (NCBI): domain Eukaryota; kingdom Metazoa; phylum Cnidaria; class Hydrozoa; order Anthoathecata; family Hydractiniidae; genus Hydractinia; species Hydractinia echinata. Next base: position 77,841 of record JASGCC010000369.1, on the reverse strand, counting down.
GGAAAGCTACGTTAACCAAACGCTCCCCGAAATTCCAACCAAAAAGAGGGGACGACCTATTGTACTTGGAGAAGAAATAGATGTTAAAGTTCAAAATTATTTGAGGATTTTTCGAAGTAGAGGATCTGTGGTTAAAACAAACATTGCAATTGCAACTGCTCTTGGGTTTCTGAGATCATCTAATAATGAGAGCATTAAGCCTGGTACCAACGGTGTCTTGGGCTCAAAGCCTTTTCCGCCGTATGAGATTTGTCCGAAGATTTGCAACTACTGGAAAAGTTGAAATTCCTGATGGTGTCAAGAAAGAAGCTGAACTTCTTTTCATCCATGACATTGTTCATCACATTGAGACAAATAAGATTCCAGAATCTATGGTGCTAAACATCGACCAAACACCATTGAAATATCTTCCTTGCGGAAAAACTACAATGGCGGAAAAATCATTTAGTAGAGTACCTATAAACGGTGTTTCAGACAAGCGGATGATCACAGGCACTTTTACAATCTCATTAGATGGTAAATTCTTACTGATACAATTGATCTTTGCAGGGAAAACGGAAAGAAGCATTCCAAAAATCAAATTTCCGAAGAGCTTTTCGTTAAGCGCCAATCCGACCCACTTCAGCAATGAAACAGAGTCACTAAAATTGATTGAAGAGATCGACATCCCGTATTTTCAAACCAAAAGGAGGAAACTCTGCTTGGCAGCGAATCATTCTGGTGATGCTGTTCAGAATCTTCTAAAGAAAAATCATATATTTTTCACAAAAGTACCAGCCAATATGATCAATCTGTTCCAGCCTCTCGATCTGACCGTAAACTGGTACGCCAAAGCTTACTTAAAGAAGCTGTTCACTGAATGGTTTGCGAAGCAGATTACCGATGGTGTTAACAGTGGCAAAGATCCAGGAAGTATTGAAGTCCCTTTGCAATTATCGATACTAAAACCTCTTCAAGCGAAATGGATCATTAAGTTGTATGACGAAATGACATCATCATCAGGAAAAGAAGTTATCTTGAAAGGCTAGGAAAGGGCTGGTATCACTGATGGAATTAAAATGGGTATCTCGAAGCTCCCTACCCTTGATCCTTTTCATGAACTTTACCCATTGGTTCGTAATGAAGAAGAATATGATATTGGTGAAGCGATCACAAACAATAAAGATCAGTTAGCAGATGGCCTGACTCACTACACTGAAGATAATGACAAGATAATGGGAAGAAGAATGATTTAATCATATACCCAAAGAAAATATTAAGAATATTTCCATGAAATTACACATCTGCTTCAATTCTTTGTGTTTTATCGTCTTTCTTAGAAATATCAAAAATAAAAAATCGCGAAATTAAGTACACGCGAAATAGGTTAAATTTGTCGATTCGCGAAATTTAATACTCGCGAAAAATCTATTTTCAAAAAAATTCGCGAATCGCGACATTTAATACGCGCGAAAATTAATACGTTTAAGGTATTTGTGACGTCTACCCTTTCTTCAAATCTAAGTTCATTCAGAAGCTGTGCATAAAATCCATTTTTCTCTCGCACAACAAGACCTCAAGTGTGTTAAAAAATATTTTGGTATCATTAATCATGTAGTGTATTTAGCCCTAAATCAAGCAGCTAAAAAGCCTTGTTAGCTAGCTAGCTAAAGCTGACTAAAAACTACCAGTGAGAGAAAAGCATAGAGTGACAAAAAGATAAATAAAAAATTTAGAACAGAAATAAAATATCAATGCAATATACGAATACACATGAATTTTAGAACACGACAGACTTTATAATTATTATTGAACCATTATTATTGAACCATATTTGCCTATCGAAAACAGGGAGATCTGGGCCTTGGGCCTTGTATTTTGCACGGCGGGAAACTATATTTAATAAAAAAAATAAATGGCCGACATCGGCTAAAAAAGATTAACTAAAGAAAAAAAAACAATATTTTCTTTCAACTAATTTAAAATTAATTTTTTCCCTCAAAATGATTTATTCATGTTGATGCATGTCCTGCTTACTTTTCTCGGTCCATTCTCTCATCTTTTTTTAACGACGTTAACACAACGTCGATACCACTTTGCTATTTACAAGCAATTATTTCAGGCGTTAGCATGGGCTTGTTAAAATTGCTTTGAAAAGGTCAAAAATTCTCGTAATCAAATGCGACGTCGGATTGACGTCACCAATGGTCGCATTTTTGTCGTGACCATCCCACGACAATAATCCGACGGTCGTTTCGACGTCAGGTGCTAACTGGGTTGATGTGTATTTTTAAAAAATTAAAGTTAAAAAGCCTAAGTTACTTTTTTTTCAAAATTGGCTCAGAAAATGTCTATATCAAAAAAGTGTAAGAAATATCTTAAGTCTTCCAAATTATTTTTATTACCAAGGATTTTCATTTTATAGCTAATAGCTCGAGAAATAACTCCAAGTCAATTTTTGTTTTCGCTTTCTCTCAAAATAAGAAAAATACACTTAAGGCCTTTTTGTTCCAAGGCGACACAACCTTAGCACCTAATACACTTAGTTGGATTGATTCCTTTCAACTATTTCCATTTATTCTAGGTCTTATGATTTCTAGGTAGACAAGAAAAAAATTTATAACAGATTAATTATCGGAAGATTACATACAGCTGGGGGGCTAAAATTCAATAAAATTGGGAAACAGCTTTGTCAATGTTACATAGAAAAGAAATGGTTTGCTCCTACGTTACATTACGGGAAAGATTATTTAGTTATCTGATTTTGTTAACATCGACCACATTCATTTAAAGGTACAAGCAATCAGGATATTCTGGAGATAATGCTCAATGCTAATGACTGCACGCGTGTATTTTGCACTGAGAGGAGAATAAATGTCGCTCATTCCTTCGATATAAAAGCTGCTTTATATCACTTAGAATCCTACTGAATGGGGGCAGTTTTTTTAACTCATCATATTTCTCGTATTTCCACTCCCCCATTCAGTAGATCCTAAAACGGATAAATTTTAGAATTATTTCTTAACGAATATATGTGGTATGTAATTAATGCAAACAACTAATTGTGCGCCAGGACTTGTGACCCCACCGTGAAATCAGGCTAGAGTAATCTAACACCACCCTCACGGATGAAAAGTTAAGGACAGAAAAAATTCCACTGCCACGAGGTGATAAATCTCTGACTCCAAATCCCACCCAAAAGTTCTTTCCTTAGAATTTTTGTTTAATCAAACATTGTTCAAGGTTAGCGAGAATCTTTGTATGCATGTAATGTTAGAAATAAAATAATTCATTAGTAAAGTAAAGTAAAATAATTTTTAGAACATTGCTAGTAATATCTATCTAATTTGTTAATATATTATTAAATCTAGAAATATATTAGGAAAATTTAAATGGAACAAAAAATAAATAAAAAATTCAAATATTATTACACTTTATCAGTGATTTCAATCACTGATAAAGTGTAATAATCATTTTGTAACTGTTAGGTTATTAAAAAAGGAATGGTGTCGTTTTGGAATCAACCCTTTAGAACAAAGTTTCCTCAAATCTTCTTTTTTGTGATGAAATACCACAAGGAAATGAATATTTTTCCATATGCTTTTTCCTTTGTAACAATTCCTTCTTTCTTATTTCCCTTTTATTTAAAGCAGAAAATGTAGCTTTTCGATACCCCTCATCATAGCTGTATTTGAAAAAGATTTTCTCAGGATTGTTGTACTCAAATTTTAATTCAACGATCTCTGACCTGTAGAGTTTGTTTACTTTCCTATTTGACATGCCCATTCTTTCATTTAAAGCCTTTTATTGATCCTTCTCTTTGGCAGTCATCTCCTCCTCTGTCCCATGAAGCATCACTGACTTAAACTCAGGAAAGGCGGATACATTTTGTGGTTTAGAACTTTTAGAAAACATCGATTCTTTTTTAAAGCACATTGTGAATAGTTTACCATTCAGCAGACTTGTAAATGGTTTTATTTCTAGCCATTGCGTTGTTATTCTCACTATGTGAATGACCTGACACGAGATAGATTAAAGTAATGGAATTGATCCCACATGGTACATGATATCAGATAGCGTGATAAATATGCGATTGTTATTTTGTCCTCCACGTCTATCGCAAAATAGGAAGAAACCACGAATTCTATCTTCGGATCTATTTTAGATGAAATTCTTCCGAAAAATTGCAACTTCAACTGACCCTTTTCGGCGCTGTGATTCATTCCAAAAATAACAGTGAGTATCCATGTTATTTAGGTCAGTGATGGTAAAATTGTGGTTGGTTAATCTACGTGAATAGTAAAAGGAACTTGTTTGTCCGAAGGGACATCGCAAAACATTTTGAAGATCAAAGGCTGCAGAAAGATCATCAGTATTCTCACCGGCCATTTTTTACAGGTTTCTTTAATCTCTCGAACACGATCTTTATCATGAAGATAGTTCTTTTGAGACTGTTCAACTTCATTATCAATTTGTGTCTTGTCAAGATTGTTGTGTGCCTCACATGTGTCGCATTTATCTTTTTTTGCCTGTTCAAACTTTAAATTAAATTTTTCCTTGAAGACACGATAATAAAACGGATAGTTTTCGAAGGTGTTCCCCTTTTTGCTGCACCACTCACTGTACATTCTATACATTTCAGCTACATTTAGTTCTTTTGGTAGATATTCATATCTGGCATATTTTCTCACATATGAGACTCAACAACTTGAAACGGCTGATGTGTTCGATTACTAGCTTCTCTCCCTCTTCGGATGTTTTATGATTTTTGTGCCTACCAATGGAGTTCCTGTGTCTGTGACATTCCTCAAAACAGTACGGACTCGTTTATCATTAATTCCAAGTGTGTTGAGGAACATAGTAGAGCAAACTTTGACTGTTACATCATTTCTGATACATCGAAGTGTACAGCCTTGTGAACTCTATTCCTTTTTGGTTGGTAATTCTTACTATTTTTTGATCGCTTTTTAGGAGCTTGTGTAACCAATGTTTCTAGCTACTGAGATTGTTTACATTTGTTACCTGTTTAGTTTTGTGATACGTTCTTCATTGGTTTTTGAACATTTGAGGCAGCACTTTGAGGCGGCACTGGACATGGTGGTTCCATCTCCCAATTTTTAATATCTTTTGTTATCACTCGACCATCTTTATTAATTCTCGCTTGGTGTGAAAATTCTTGTACTGTATTTACAGCTTTTTTCTGTAAATTATTTTTCCATATTTCTGGATTTCCTTTCCTATAGGTCAGAACTGTTGGATATGAAGCTTCAGTTCAAACTTTTTGTTCTGCTAAAACGGATCTTCGTTTGATATTTTCCTTATTCCAAAGCATTGCTGCATCTTTGCCCATTTTCTCACAATCAAAGCCACTCAACTTTACTGCACTTCGTAAAAGTTTTGTGATAAAAAATCGTCCCTCTTTTTTTCGAATGGCTCACCTAAAAGAAAGCAAAATTACCAATATGATATATAGCTAGCTTTCGTATTATTTTTAGTTTGAGACAATTCGCCTAAAAGTTATAAAATTTAATTACACTGGTATGATTACCGTAGAATTTGCCTATAAAAGAATAAAACTCAAAAATAGCAATAAAAATTATACCTGAAATTTCTCGCATGTTTACATTTTCTTGTTCTATAAAAACAATACTCACTCGAACATCATCAAATGCCCTTGCTCTAGAAAAAGCAACATACAACTGGCCATGAGAAAGAAATGGCCTGCGCAACAATATACCAACCTTTTCAAAGGTTTGACCTTGTGCATTGTTTATTGTCATAGCATAAGAGAGCCTTAGTGGAAGCTGCCTTCGACGTAAAACAAAAGGTATACCTATATCCGAACATGTTATTTAGGTCAGTGATGGTAAAATTGTGGTTGGTTAATCTACGTGAATAGTAAAAGGAACTTGTTTGTCCGAAGGGACATCGCAAAACATTTTGAAGATCAAAGGCTGCAGAAAGATCATCAGTATTCTCACCGGCCATTTTTTACAGGTTTCTTTAATCTCTCGAACACGATCTTTATCATGAAGATAGTTCTTTTGAGACTGTTCAACTTCATTATCAATTTGTGTCTTGTCAAGATTGTTGTGTGCCTCACATGTGTCGCATTTATCTTTTTTTGCCTGTTCAAACTTTAAATTAAATTTTTCCTTGAAGACACGATAATAAAACGGATAGTTTTCGAAGGTGTTCCCCTTTTTGCTGCACCACTCACTGTACATTCTATACATTTCAGCTACATTTAGTTCTTTTGGTAGATATTCATATCTGGCATATTTTCTCACATATGAGACTCAACAACTTGAAACGGCTGATGTGTTCGATTACTAGCTTCTCTCCCTCTTCGGATGTTTTATGATTTTTGTGCCTACCAATGGAGTTCCTGTGTCTGTGACATTCCTCAAAACAGTACGGACTCGTTTATCATTAATTCCAAGTGTGTTGAGGAACATAGTAGAGCAAACTTTGACTGTTACATCATTTCTGATACATCGAAGTGTACAGCCTTGTGAACTCTATTCCTTTTTGGTTGGTAATTCTTACTATTTTTTGATCGCTTTTTAGGAGCTTGTGTAACCAATGTTTCTAGCTACTGAGATTGTTTACATTTGTTACCTGTTTAGTTTTGTGATACGTTCTTCATTGGTTTTTGAACATTTGAGGCAGCACTTTGAGGCGGCACTGGACATGGTGGTTCCATCTCCCAATTTTTAATATCTTTTGTTATCACTCGACCATCTTTATTAATTCTCGCTTGGTGTGAAAATTCTTGTACTGTATTTACAGCTTTTTTCTGTAAATTATTTTTCCATATTTCTGGATTTCCTTTCCTATAGGTCAGAACTGTTGGATATGAAGCTTCAGTTCAAACTTTTTGTTCTGCTAAAACGGATCTTCGTTTGATATTTTCCTTATTCCAAAGCATTGCTGCATCTTTGCCCATTTTCTCACAATCAAAGCCACTCAACTTTACTGCACTTCGTAAAAGTTTTGTGATAAAAAATCGTCCCTCTTTTTTTCGAATGGCTCACCTAAAAGAAAGCAAAATTACCAATATGATATATAGCTAGCTTTCGTATTATTTTTAGTTTGAGACAATTCGCCTAAAAGTTATAAAATTTAATTACACTGGTATGATTACCGTAGAATTTGCCTATAAAAGAATAAAACTCAAAAATAGCAATAAAAATTATACCTGAAATTTCTCGCATGTTTACATTTTCTTGTTCTATAAAAACAATACTCACTCGAACATCATCAAATGCCCTTGCTCTAGAAAAAGCAACATACAACTGGCCATGAGAAAGAAATGGCCTGCGCAACAATATACCAACCTTTTCAAAGGTTTGACCTTGTGCATTGTTTATTGTCATAGCATAAGAGAGCCTTAGTGGAAGCTGCCTTCGACGTAAAACAAAAGGTATACCTATATCCGAACGTGCAAGTTGCAACCACCCGGTCTTCAATGTCATTCCCAGTAGGTACTTCAGCATCGACACAATCGTCGTGAAGATGTCTTACAATTAACCGAGTGCCATTACATAGGCCTTTATTTATGTTTATGTTTCTTAATAACATGACAATAGCACCACATTTTAATTTAAAACAACGAGGAGGCATACTTGATGGTGTGATACTATTTAAAAATTCTATTGGATCAACACCTGATCATTAATGATAAGTGAATCATCATGTGTAGGTGTTAGTATTACAGATGATGCCATATTTTCTGGGTAAAAATCCCTAAACAAAGTATCAACAATACATTCATTTTGTTGTAACACACAATTGGGTGGTACCTCAATTAAACCTTGGAATGGTGGTTGGTCCCGAACAGGTAAAACACCTTTCACAAGTTGTATAAGCCATGCAGCAAATTCTTGATCTCCTGGCCTCGTTCTCATGTTGCGAGTTAATCCAAATTCTGTTACCACGTGCCATAGCGCAGAACTTTTTAAGCACATGTCAACAGTCTCAGTTGGTTTTCCTTTTCTGACAACAGGCAATAACTGTGAAAAATCACCACCTAAAAGAACAACTTTAATTCCAAATGGAAATTCACTATTGCAAATGTCTTTAAGAAGACGATCTATTGCATGGAAAACATGCTTAGGAATCATGGAAGATTCATCAAGCAAAAAGAGATTTTTTTGTCTTAGCTCTGAAGCATAGATAGACACTGGAGTTATGCTGCATGTACTGTTTTCTAAATTAGGAACTGGTAACCGAAACAATTTATGTATGGTGGTACCGTTTTTTAAAAGAGTTGCTGTTATACGAGTAAATGCAGCAGTTCCAACTTGAAAACCTCTGCCTGAAAGTGCCACCAGCACCTTATAAATAAAACAAACGGTTATTGTGGGTCACATTGTTAGCAACATTTACAACAGCCTCTATAACTGCATCAGCCAATGCTGTTTGTTTTTCAGTAAGTTGAGCCCTCAGTTGAGAAGCTTTTTTAGCCTCCATAGCTACGTCAATATTTTCAGCTGGAGTTATTTCATCTAAATTTGGAAGATTAAAATCAGTGAAAGATACAGAATAAATATCTTGAAGCACCCTGTACTCATCTTGATCCTCATTCATTTGGCTAAGATAATCCTCAGACCCATGTACGTTGTCCACAAAGTATAAGGATCAGAAGGTTCACAGTGGATAAGTATTACTGCAACCAGTTGTCTCAATTGCCGAGGCATCTGAAAGTTGACAGCTTCTTGCAAAGTATTGTTCCATTTAGTGTCATCTTGCAGGAGTCCACGCAATAAACAGGTTTCACGAAATGTTTCAGTAACATTGCCATCCACAGTTCTTAAATCTTCACAAGATGTTACACCACGCGTATGCAATAATAGCATACGTATATAAAAAAGCTCACCTGCGCGAGAACTCAAACTATACATTCTGGAGACAATTTTAAGGTTAAAGTTTTGCCTGTTTCCAAACTTTCCTGTCGTTGTTAAAAACGAAATAAAGAGGAATGTCTGGATACAGATATTGGCGAGCATTGTGTTTCTCTCCATTTAGCACAAACCAAGCTGTTAATTTTGTGACTTTATTTACAGCTCTGTCCACAGGTTTCACCTGGCCTTGCTGAAAATAAACAATATGGTTTTTGGCAAGTGGACTGGCAATCTTTGAACAATATGAGATAGCTGCTGCATTTTAAATTCAAAAAGTCGCCATCCAAAAATGTCTGCACTTCATCATGATCAATACGTTGATCTTAATGTTGGCACAATCGTTACCTTTATAAATATATTTATAGAGGTATTTTACAGATTTAACAGACATGCAAGCCTCCAAGTTTATATGTGCGTTATATTTCTTGGAGAGCCATGGGTTTAGGGAACAACCCAGCGATTATCAACATCAGTGTTGTGGACGTTGATACGGATTCCATTATCACGGCGTCCATACAATGGATATCCATTAACTTCAGCAACGGTAGATGCTCAAAATTTCTTTGGAAAACTTTTTGTGAAAACACCATCCTTCATACACCTGGAATTAGGATTAAAATGACCACATGGACCATGAATCATACACGACGGAACAATTTCAAACAGATCAGGTTGTTCCTGTTATTAGTAATTTCGGCTGAAATAACACTGTCTATGTCAGTTCTAAATGAAGTAACAAATGACAATGATGTAAACCCCTCTTGTGAAATTCTATAACATAAACATGTGATACAGTTTTACCTATAACTCCCCTTTCAGTAACATCTTTTTGGAGTTTATTTCGTTTTATTTTAAAAACTCAAGAAACTAAATCAGGCCGATCATGTGCATGTTGACCTGCAAACAAATTTTCTGTAATTTCACACCATTTTTTATTGCAGGTAATAGTAAGAAAAAAATCTGGTTTTCCAAATTTACCAATGACAGCCATAGCATCTTGATAGTTTTAAGCCATGACACGTGAACTTCCTTGAATACTTAAAGGAAGGACAATAATACGTCCTGGTTGAAGGTCTCGCTCTTCAGCTTGTGCATTCAAGTGGTCAGCTAAACCTTCATAACTGTCAACATGCAGGTTTGTTTGATTCGCACGAATGTAGTTTAAGTTGTTACCCTCAACTTAACATAAGAATCGACACAATACTGTTGAAATAATTTCTTACTATAATGAATCGGGCTAACATTTTCCCGAACAGCTACACGGTAACTATATTACTGCAACATTGTAGTAATATTTCGAGTACGGGTTGCACGTTCGGCAACATGGGGTATCGCATAAAACCAATCTGGTTCACCCCTTGGAAAAAATAAAGGATAAACCATCTGCTCTAAATTTGCAGATAACGTGGAAATTTTTGGCAAATTGCCTCCACGTGGGTAGGTAACAATATCCCTGTTTCCAGGAGGAGCTCCATCTTGGCCAACAAAAATTGCGGCTATTTCGTAATGATGTGGCAAGATGTATCGCCTTCGATCACTGCCCACTCTCATGCACATGCGTACTTCTGATGGGACATGGTTTTCAGCTGCTGCCCGAGCTATTTCATCAGCTTCTACAGGAGTTTGTCCATCAGGAGGATGAATATCCCCAACACGATGCCATATTTGACCGCAGATACGAAAGCATGGTCGTCCACGACCAGGGGGAGGACAAGATGTTCTCCAAATGAAGCAAACAAAACTGCAATATTATACTTACGTATATTGGCTTCAAAATTCCGTGCCTGATCAGTATCACTATTTGTTAACAGTTGCCTTAGCTGCTCAGGGTAAGGAGACAAATTATCAAGTGCAATTTTGCCGTGATGACAGCATTTGAAACACTCTTTATTTTCAAATTTTACAGCTTGACAATACTCACATTTTTTTCACCTAAATTTCACCTAAATAATAAACATTAGGCAATACATTTTGACGTGCAAAATTATAGTATGGGGCATTTCTGCGAGCACGAACAGCAACATTTCGTTGTGCATTTGCTCGTCTTCTATTTGCAACCTGACCAACATTTTGCCTTTGTGGAGCAATAACTTGCCTTGCAGTTATTCGAGCACGTCTATTGGTAGCGTGAACAGTATTTTCTAAACGACGTGCAGCAGCTTGCCTGTCAGCATATTGAGCACGTCTATTGGCAGCTTGATCAGTATTTTCTAAACGACATGCCGCGGCTTGCCTTTCAGCATTTTGAGCACGTCTATTAGCAGAATGATCAGTATTTTCTAAACGACGTGCAGCAGCTTGCCTGTCAGCATCTCCAGCACGTCTATTGGCAGCGTGATCAGTATTTTCTAAACGACGTGTAGCAGCTTGCCTTTCAGCATTTTGAGCACGCCTATTGGCAGCTTGCTCGTTACTTTCAGCATTCCGAACTGCTGCCTGCCTTACAGCATCACTATGCCTGCTGTGGACATGGTCAACAGTTTCAGTACAACGCAAAGACGCAACACGTTGTGCAAGTCTACGTCTAGCTAAGGACACATCATCAATAATTGATGCACGTGGTATGACATTTACATGAACTTCATGTGGCAGTTCACCATGTTGAGGAATATTTGGCATTTGGCCCATAATGAGACCTACTAACCTCTGATTGTTTCCAGGGCTTTGCAAGACTACCAGCATTATTGAAAGCCCTAAAACCACATACAGGGTTGTTTCTGTTATTACTACTCTCTAATGGGTTTGACATTGGAGAAAAATACATAACCTAGTATAGCTAGTTACCACAAATTATAAAAAACAAAATAAGAAAACAGTTAAACCTTGGTGAGTAGCTTTTATGGAATATAATACTGCAAATCGGGAAACATTTAGTTGAATACAGGCCTAAATGTCTGTACAGACGCAGATGTTTACTCATTTTCTGAATTAAAAAAGGACGTACACAGAGTGTATTTGATTAAGGCTTTGACAATTAGCATTATATTTCTCATTTTCTGAAGAAATAATTACTCTCCTGGCCAGAAAATTTCGTATGTTATTGGCAGCAACCCAACTTACAGTAAGTTAAATTTCCACTCGAAATACAAAGTATCGTAACGAAATAGCTTTTAACGTATGTCAAGGAATGGTATATTTTCAAAAAATTTCAACAAAAAAAAGGGTTTACTTCTTATCATGATCTGAGCCCTCTTAATGCATAGCAGTTTACCTCCTTTTTAAAATAGCTTTTTGATATAAAATTTAGCAATGAAGTCAAAACTAGCCTCCTTTTTATTCCTCCTCTGATCTTGAATCATTTTTTTGTTAAAATGTAAACATTAACGGGACGAATAGTTTTGTTTCGTTAATGTATTGCGCACATAGTATCATTATTTAAGAAAAAATAAAACGAGTTTGAAAGTTAACTAGAAGCTGAACAGCTTGAACGGGAGAGCGGTACTTAGGATTTTATTTGAATACATATTTTTTTATAAGCATAACGTTTATAAGCATATTCAGGCTCGGATTTACTAAAAAAATAAGCATATGATAGGCATATTAGTGATCCCTAAGTTTGTTATTCCTCTGAATAAAGATAAAAAAAAAAGAAAATATATATAAAAAATAAGCATATCCACAGGCATAATCTGAACTTGTTTTGACATTTTTACTAAGCATATCCGAGCCCGATCTCCAAAAATATATGCTAATAAAAAAAACCATGTATTGGGCATTTCACCAGGTTCTTTTTCCTAAGCTTGAAAATTTTAATATAAGAATGGAAGGACGATTTTGTTGTCTACGTGATCTTTTCTAAGCGATCAAAATTCTGGATATAGGCTGAGTGTAAATATACAGGACTGTAATATTTTGCAAGGCTGGAAAAAATGCTGGACGTATCAGCCTAGGTATGTGTACAATCACAACGATCTTTTTATAGAACGAAACAAAGATAAGAATAATCCATGCGCTGGAAAAAATAAGGCTATTTATATAAAAAGGTGTATGACACAGTTAAAAAATAGAAAAAAGTTATTTGGGTGAAATTTAAGTTTGTATAAATCTTTTAAAATAAACTACTATGTATGAAATAAATAGTTTCTTTACCTTACAATATCTTTTTCTTTTTTCCTAATAAAATGATAAATAACATAAGAGTAAAAATACTAAATGGTAGAAATTTACTATGGCAAGAAATATATGAAATAAAATTTCATCTTTACCTTACAATATCTTTTTCTTTTTTCCTAATAAATTTTTTTTTTAATTTACCAGCAACAAATATATGAAATAAAATTTCATCTTTAACTTATATTTTAACAATATATCTTTTTCCTAATGAGAATTAAAAAGTTAAATAAAACAAATAATAACGTATTCAAATCAAAATACCAAACTACAACTTGTGTTCACGTTATCCATTTAAATCCAGTATAATATTTTAGTGTAATTTATACTAGACTACTGTACTATGTATGTATATATCTGTACTATCGATCTAGTTTAGTACAATGAATTTGTTTCATTTTTCATTAACAGTGCAAATTCACCTTTCAAATGCAAATATATGTAAAAACCATAAGAAAAAAACACCAAAGTATAAAATAATAACAAAATCAAAATAGAAATAAAACGTTATATTAATGTTTATCAATTGATATAATAATGTTCTTATTGTTGTATGTATAGTCAACTTCTTCCAAGAACAATACTTTCTCCTTAAGTTCATCAATATTGTTTCTTCCCAATTTGATAATATCCAAATTAAGGAAAAATTCCAAAACATCTTTTGGCAACATTAGAGTGCACTCTTCAAAACTCAGCTTACAATGAAAAATGCAACCACATCTATCTGCGCGCATTGTGTGGTTGCAGTTTGGACATGTTACTGTCCTAATGCCTGGTCGAAGTACAACAGGTTTATGACAATCGAGGTTTGTACATCCAGGATAGAGTTCAAGTTCTAAACTCTGTATTTCTGGACAGCATAATTTCAAATCGACTTTGGTTTGCTCTTTTGATAGATATTGTTGTAACTTTTCTGGATTTAAGATCGGTGAAGGATCATTTTCATTAACTGAAAATGCCGTCAATTTTGTGGTTGAGAAGTTCTGTCCATAATAATTTTCAGAGACAGATTTGCAAAATTATATTGGGTTCCCTCCTCGATAGAGATAATCATGTCATCCCACACCGTAAACTTAATATCTCCTGAGCTGTCATAAAGAATTGCCTCGCGGAGAGGTTTTTCACCATTAGCAGTTTTCACCATCGTTGATTCTCTCAACCATCTGATGGATCCGACTACATCAAATGTTCCTATGTTTTGAGATAGAATATCTTTAATTGACGTACGAGCACCCGAATCATAATTTATAATTTATATATAATATACCCAGCTTTTCATAGCCAGATATTATAGGTTGGATGTTAAAGCTAGCATGTACTCAGGGATGATGTGCTGCCCAGCTATGTATTGTTATTATTGTCACACTCCTCTGCTAATATGCTTTAACCTTAAATCATGATATCTGCAAGGTCCTCCATGGTGAAAAGTCAAATGAATGAACACATCATGTCGGATGAAACGTGTTGGATGAAGCAAATCAAATGCAAATTTCGAATTTTTCAACTTTCGAAATTCGAACAAAGTTTTATCCAACATCATCCAACATTCGAACCAAAATGTTGGATGAAAAGTTTGAGCCGGCCTTTAGGGGCAGAAACTTTCGCGTTTTTCGACCTTATTCGCAAACGTTTTTGCCTTTACAAATTTCAAAACAGCAAAACGCAAAATCTTTTTCACGCGAAATCATAACCAATTTAAAAAACGCGAAAGTTTTTTCACGCCAGAAATTTAAGGCCCCTCCATGAAATTCGTCGTTATCAAAAAAATAATGACAAATAATACGTATACAGTTTTGCAGCTTACTCCTTTTTTCTATTTTGCGCTGAAATAGATGGAGTGTTCACGACTGTGGGTGATGTCAGAACAAAATTGAAACGGTTGCCAACGGCTCTGTCTACTACAGGCTCAATATAACACGGTAGAAGAAATTGAATTGTTATGTGGTAGCAAAATTCAGCGGTATAAACTGATTCCGAGTGGGAAGTTGAACTTTTTTTTACTTTAAACAAAGCAAGAAAAATAATAAATTGAGAAAGAAATCTTAAAATTTGTTGTTCATTCGCGAAAGTTCTTTCCGCGAAATTTGTTTAAAAAACCGCAAAACGCGAAAGTTTATTCAATAAATTTCTCGTTTTTCTTGATACGGAAAGGTTTCTGCCCACGGAAGTTTCTGTCCTTAAAGTAGTATTCGCAAGTTGAATACAAAATCCATCAAAGATAAGTACAATGCATTAAAGGAAGTAGAAGATGGTAAGACGAAGTCGCAAGTTGCTGAAAAGTACGGTATACCAAAGAACACTTTATCTACCTGGCTAATAAATAAGGATAAAGTTTTTGAAGCCTTAAAGAAAGGAAACGACTCAAAACGTCAGCGATTGAGGGAGGGTGCTTTTGCGAACCTAGATCAAGCTATTTTTAAATGGCTCCTGATTGTTCAACGCAGAGATGTTTCTGCACTAGTCTTAAAACTTAAGCTATCGAATTTGCTGAAAAAAATGAACATTGGAAATTTCCAAGCTTCTGATGGCTGGTTAGATCGCTGGAAGAAACAATATAACGTGTAATTCAAAACGGTTTCTGGTGAAGGAAATGCATGTACTGATAAAATGGTATCTTGGGAACAAACCACACTACCAACTATCTTGTCCAAATATGAGCTCAACCAAATTTATAACGCCGACGAATTTGGCTTGTTTTATCGTGTTTAACCAACAAAGTCCCTACATCTAAAAATGAAAAGTGTGTTGGTGGTAAACACTGCAAGCTACGTCCGACAGAATTGGCAGCAGCTAATGCAGTTGGGGAGAAGTTACCCATGTTTGTAGTTGGCAGGTATAAGAACCCTCGATGTTTCAAACATATAAAGCACTTTCCATGTCGGTATCGTCACCAGATGAAAAGTTGGATGGACAGCGTATTATTTGAGGAATTGGTTCGTGAAGTTGATAGATGCTTTACAAATGAAGGAGAAAAATTGTTCTATTAGTTGATAATTTCCCAGCTCACTCATCCATTGATAACGTAGTATCTATTGAGTTAATATTTCTGCCGCCTAACACCACCTCAAAGCTTCAGCCGATGGACCAGGGTGTAATTCGATCACTAAAAACCCACTGTAAGACGATGCCTGTCAAAAAATTTATTGAGGCGATAGAACAGACGAATAAATCGCTACCGGGATTTTCTGTACTAGATGCTATGAAAATGCGTGATGTTACTTGGGAAAAGATTAAGACTGACACTGTTGTTAACTGGTTTGCAAAAGCTGAAATTTCAAAAAAAAGCAATCTGAAGCCTTGCTAGATGCTGACGATCCCTTTAAAGATCTCCAAGAAGAGTTGGATAAGCTTGCCGACCACACCCCTTGCGAATGATATCGTCTCTGCTGATGATTCTGTCATCAATTCTGTCATCGTGGCGCCGTAGATTAGTGGTTATAGCCTTTCTAAATACTCCTCTTTAGTCGAAGTGATACGTAGTAACGGTTGGTCTCCACATCTTTACGCTGTTGAAGTAGGTGCTAGAGGTTACTGTTCTAGGTCCGTTACATGTTGTTTAAAGACTCTCGGTTTTTCCAACAAATCTGCATTTATAACTGCACGCAAACTTGGTGACATATGCATGAAAACATCATTTTGCATCTGGTTTGCTAGAGATTCTCTGCAATGGTCCCAAGAATGCAGTCCAACAACATCCGCAACCTCAAACGATCGTATGTTCCAAGTGTCTTCTTTGGCATCAAACTCTTTTGTCGATAACGGTCCGTATTCAGCCACATCATTACCAAAACCCGCAGTTGACCTAAAGACCAAATCCAAGCAGAAAGCTAACAACGCCCACGCCGGTTTGATAAACAAAGGTAACACATGCTATGCAAACTCCATCCTTCAAGTGTTAACTGTCCTTCCAAGACTTTGGTCTCAACTGCCATCAGAGTCCTCTTTTTTATCGCCACTAGTGAAGTCAATAGTCCTAAATATGTCCCTTTTACATCGCTCCCGTTCACCTATCGATCCTTCCAATTTCCTGCGGGCTTTGCAGAACAGAATGCATACTCTAAATAAAAATGAATTTCATTACAACATTCAGCAAGACGTCCCTGAGACGCTCCACGTAGTCATTGACGAACTAATTGGATCTTCTTCCTTGGTTAGCAATCTTCTCTCTGTTAGTCTAACAACAACAACATCTTGCAACACTTGTTTGTGTTCCTCTTCTAAAGAACAAAAGGAGAAAATTCTTACTTTACCAACATGCAAGTCAATAGGGGACTCTTTCAAGGCAATTTCGCAGTCGCAACAGCTTGTAGGCGACGACAGGTGGTTTTGCCCCCAGTGTTCATCACACCAGGAGAGCACAACTGAAACACAAATTTCCAGTTGTGGCGATATCCTTGTTGTTCAGTTACTTAGGTATGCCTCAGTTAATGGTTCCTCTTTCAAGGATACAAGATCGGTGAACTGTGTGCCTACGAAACACCACGAGCTAATCGTGCTTTCTCACCCTACTGATGAAATTTCCTTTAGCAACAAGTACAGATTAGTCGCCACAATTAACCATTCAGGTACCTTAAAAGCAGGACATTACTGGGCATTTATTAAAGATCAACGAAACACTTGGCTTAAGTGCAACGACCGCTGCGTTTCAGAAGTCAATTCGTCTCACTTGAACAATTCATCCTGTTACATACTATTTTTTACCAGGACTTAACTTTTTCCATGCCATAAAAACAAATTGGGGGAGGGAATAAATTTCCCTAGCGGTTCTAATTTACCCCAGCTAACCTTGGCCGTTTAGTTTACCGTGAAATAGAAGTTTGCTCACTCCCTTCTCTCTCTTGAGATCCTGTAAGAAGCATAGCAAGGGGGCTAGACTTTTTGTCTTGTCTTTGGGTTTGACGGTCCCACTTGTTACCCCAGTCCAGTAGGGAGGCAGAGTTTGCTCACTTTGCCTTCAGAATTGACGATCCTGCTGCCCTGAGTCATTTTAGAAGCTTTGCAAGGGGGTTTGATATTCTTATCTTGTCTTCGTGGTTTGACGCCCACGCACATCACCCCAGTCATGACAGGCTGGCACTGTCATTAGGTTGACCCACCGCAGCAATGATCTGTGTAAGGCTGAGTGTTGGGCGCCCTTAACACGTGTAAAGCTACAGCCAGGTTCACAAGTCCTGGCGCACAGATCGTTGCCTGCTTTAGTTTACATTTGTTCCGTTAGGAATTATTTTAAGATTTATCCGTTTAAGGATAGTTTCGTCATAATAAGTTTTATTTATTTTACGTGTGCCTATTAATTCAGTTTGAATTGCCTAATTGTTTTGTTTGTTGTCTTTTTATGTTTATTAGTATTTTGTGCTTTACCACTGTTTTACGCGTCCTGTTTAATGGTCAATGTATTTTTTCTGACAGAATCCTTGTTAAAAGGGAGGGTTTTGCTATTATGCAGAATCTTCAGAGGGTTACAACCTCTAATAATTAACCAGCCGTCATTAGACAAGCTATATCACAACAGCCAGCTGTTTTGTCACTTCATCATCATTTCGTACTCTGTGCGGGAGACCGGGGTTCGATTCCTCTTGACGGCGATTCAACATGGGCGAGTGAATGTTACCATAGCCCCGGGTTAACCCAAGCCATGTGAGGGAAATTGGGGAGATGGCACGCTGTGTGGGCCGTTGGATGTTGCCGGGAGTTGTCTAGTAGAGCGTGGGCCCTACTAATTGGGTTTGCGTTGCTCAAAATGAGCATTAAATACTCTAGGACTCTCCATCTAAGCCATGGCCCCTCCTGGAAATAATAGACAGGGTATATCCCTCGATATTTGTGAGGCTAGCCATGTAAAATATGCACATCTATCTATCTATCTATCAACACCGAGCCAGTAATGACTGATGACGAGATCTTATCAAACGTCTTTGATGAAGAACATTCTGCAGAAGAAGACACAGAAGATGATGCTTCAAATGAATGAAAACCAATTCGCCCGCAATCTAATGATGTGCGTCAAGCTCTGGAGTTACTCCGGGGGTATAGCTTGTTTAGTGAAAACGGAGCCTGTCTTCAAAATACATTAACCCAATAAGGCGAGTTGTTGAACAAGAACTATCAACAAGGTTAAGTCAAACCGACATACGAATTTTTTTTTCAGTGAAAACTTATAGATTGTAACATTTGTACATTTTATAGAGTCTGAAGAATAAATGGAACTAATATTTTTGGCTAAGTTCGAATTAACGGGAGCTTCGCTTAATAGTCCAAGAGATCATAACAGAACTTTAGTTCCCATTTTCTACAAAAGGTTTCACCCTCCAAATAGGTTGGTAGTATCATGGACAATAAAAATCACATGGTCAGCTGACCCAATTTGGGGGCGTTTGGGTCCCAGGCCCCTAAAATTACCCTAATTCGAGACTCCTATTTGGTCCCATAATTCTCAAAGCTTAAAAGTTGGTAACGTGTGTCATTATATGAGAGAATCTGAAAAATGATAAAGCTTACCGAAAAATTGGATCTAAAGACTGGGTCAGACCCACCTTAAAGACCATATTTAGGACCTTAATTTGTCCCCATAAGCTTCAAACTCCAAATTTTGCACAAACATTCTCAACATAGTGGAATTTCATTGGTCATAAAGCTGACCAAAAATTTGGGTCTCTTGGCCTAGTCTCGCCCTATATCTCCATTTTAAACAGCTTTTAGAGGGTGAAAAAAAACCAGTGACTACAAAGCCCAAACTCAATATTTGTGTTCTATACTAACTATGTAATACATAAATGGTCGAGCTTACCAAAAAATGCGGTCCTATCAGCAGGTCAGACAAAGATCTGAACAGGGACTCAAATTAGACCTCATAAGGCACAAATTCAAAATTTTGTAAGACTATTCCTTGTTCACACGAATGTGATTTGGCAAAAAGCAAATCAAAAGTTACGGTCTCTTGATCAGGTCAGACAATAGTTAGCGATATCAAATAAAAAAATAAATGTTCTGATAGCATCTAATAAAATATAAATATGTACAACAGGTTATAGCAGCATGATTGGTGTTGTTCTGCATCAGCATCTAAAGATGAGAAATGTCATTCATTCATAAGATCTAGTTTAAACTAAAATACAACATTAAAAAATATTAAAAAAGTTACTCAGTTCTAGAATATATGACATTGAATCCTTTTCTGCAATAGTTTCGTCATATCACACAAAAAAAATTCTAACCTTAAATTATCATTACACATTTTCGTCGCTAGTTTCGTCATCATTGTCTGAATCGTCATAACTTGACAGTTCATCAAACCCTTCAAAATCTTAAGGACAATGAAATACTTATAATATTTAGAGTAGCGCCGGCAGTAGCGGGAATGAAGCATTGCCTCCGAGTAATAATTAAGAAACTAAATGACTTGTTAAACTTGATATCCAAAATTTTACCTTCTACTTCTCTGGAGAAGCCATTATGATTTTCATCGCTAGTGACATCTACCGCTTTTGGAGAAATTTCGCCTTCGTACCACTTAATGATATAGCTTTCATCTTTCAGCAGCCAACCCATGTCTTCAGGAAGGTGATTTGGAGGCTCGGACGTTACTGATGACATCCATAACTGTGCAACATACTTTGTGCAATAAATCTTTTGACGCAACACTCGTAAACAAGGTGGTAGAGAACTTCCATCAAACTTCTTAACACAAGAAATTGCTTCATTTTCTCCTTTTGGTTTATACTTTTCAAAAACATTACCAACCTAGCTTCATCTACAGATCATCTGCTGCATACAAATTTTTCCAACGTTGCAAAAGCGTCATCTGTGACATCAAGATTAGTTTTAGATAGTAGTTTGAAAGGTCGGATTTTTCCTTTCCTACTAAACGAGGCTGTATAGTCACATCCAGTGAAAGCATGGCATGCTGGTAAGGCCATGCAAATATTTTTGCCCAACTTCTGGTATATTTGATTAATACTAATGTACCTTAATGTATTTTTAGTGTAAACACCGGTTTCCATCCAAATATTCAAGTTGTCAGGTAACTCACTGAGGCAGCCAAGAGCAATTATCAGCACGTCAGGATCTATCGTTCTTATCACAAGGTTTGCTGGTGGTTGAATCGAAGATAGGTGGTACAAAATTCTGGAATCAGCTTCTTCATGAGTTGAAAACAATTTAACGATCTCGGTTTTGACCACGATCCCTCCTTTAACTCTAAACATGTAGCAAGTATCATTGCAATTCATTATGACTGTTTTGTTTCCAAGAACTGTTGAATGCATGTTGTTTTCCCAAAAGAAGGCTAAGAACTCTACCAATGCTGCTTTAAGTGATCATTTCTCAATTACGCCATCTTATACATTTTCTTGATCAGCGTTTCAAGATCTATACGATGAAGACAACGGGTATATATTTTTCTTAAAACATTTTTTTGGTACTTTGGGGGAACTTTGCTGACGTCAGCAAAATATTTAAACGTATGTATCTACTTATCTGTTCCTTAAAAATACATGTTCATATACATTATTTTGATCAGAGTTTCAAGCTCTTTACAATAGATGCTACAAAACAATTCTAAGAATAATTTTTATGTATAGGAGCGGGACACTGTTTATACCATAAAAATTTAAATGTTCTTTTCTATTTTTCCTCGGACTAAGTGGATTTTTCCACGGGCCTTATCGACTAGTAATCAATATGGCGTGCTTGAACTCGGTCCCCCGAAAGGGACGACTCGTACCTTAACTCCTAGAGCTCAGTTTAGTTGCACAAAATCCGCCTCGTTTAAAACATAACTGGAAATGAAAATTTGGAGAAGTATCTAGCATAGCTCAAATAATACTAAAATAACAGTCTATAACAATATTTGTGATCAAATTCGTAAAGGAGTCTTCATTCTTTCCCAATTTCACGAATATCGAGATACGCACACCCGGCGTAGCGCTAGGTCGCGAGGTCAGGTCGGACTTTAAAGGTCGTGACGTTACGGCAATCTTCTTTTTTCAACGTTTTACAAAAGTTATTGGTTTTGGCGGATGGTGTCTTGCAGGAGGCAGGGGATGCTTACTAAAGGGCCCGCACCAGATCCCAAGCATGAGTGAATTTCACCAATCCTCATGTTTCCACATTCATAGGTGTTTGTTTCAGTACAGCCGAAATCCATTAGCTTTTCGATCATCCCTGTAAAGGGGAGAAAACAGAAGTTCTCCAGTGGCTTCTTATTCTTTGGAGAGAAACCTCCTTTTTTTCATTAACATCTCTGTCTTAAAAGGCTAGTTATATCTGCATGGCGATGTAGTTACTCCTATTCTCTCAGTTACAATAATCGGTCGAAGAAGAAGGAGAAGAAGAAGAAGACCCCCCGTTTTAATAAGATCTCGGATGTAATCCGAAATCTTAATCATTGGCAAAGTTTTGTTGTTCTCTAAAGCTCCGGAATACTTTTCTCCTTTGAGATGGTATGTTTTCTCAGAAAGACAATGTTAAAAACAGCTCAAATTAGTCTGCGTTGAAAATGTCCTCCAATTTGTAATTCGACAGAATGGTTTGGAGGGCGGTTTCGTTCTAGGAGCTTGTCATTTAATTTGTAACTGACTTACATTCACCACAATAACTTACAACGAAATGCTGTGCCGAAAAAAAAAAGGTTCGTGTAAAGCAGCCCCTTAATATTAATAGAACGTTAAAATTTTAAGATTGGTTTTATTCGATTCTTATGTTTTTACAAACATATGTTGAACACGTGTATGGTGTGTAGTAGAATCTTATGAACAACATAGCTCTAAATTTACTGGAACAATAATTAAGTTTACTAAAATTATTCCCATAGTCATATAGGTGATTCTTTGTCATGGCAAATCCGTTTGTTCATTATTAACAGAGAATGTTTTTACCCCGATCGGACCTCCGATCATGACAGGCGAATATAATTGGTGTAAATCATATTGAAGAAGAACTATGCGCAAAGTAGTTCCTCTTCAATATGATTCCTATAGTTGTTCATATTTCAGACTCCGTCAAGGTAGAAGGGTCAGAAATTTAAATTCACAGAAAATATGCCACTCGTCTTCTTGTCTTTTACTGAAGGGTCAAACTTCTATTCCACTTTTCGGAACTTCTATTCCACTTTTCGGAACTTCTATTCAACTGTTCGGAACTTCTCTTCATTTTTTTTCCAAACTTTTATTCAACTGTTTTTGGAACTTCTATTCAAACATTTTAGAAGCTCTTATTTAGATTTTTTTTCAGAACTCCTGTTCAACTTTTTATATAAACTACTGCTCACATTTTTTCTAGTTAAGAAGAACTTCCGCTCGACTTTTTTCTCTTCAAAATTTACGGACATCATTGCTTATTTGCGCCGTAAGCATGGATCTTTTAACGACTTATTTCAAGCAGGGTCTGTCTTATCCTGAAATAAGAGAAATGTTGCACAGTAAGCACGGTGTGAATATCAGTTTATCAACATTAAAAAGACGCTTACGGAGCAGTGGACAACGGCGCAGGGCTCTTCAAGGAGTACGTTCCGATGAGAACCAAATTGAGGAGGCAATCCTGAAGGAGCTTCATGGTAATGGTTCCTACATAGGTTATCGTAGAATGAGAGCATCCTTGGTGTCCAAGTCAATAATATGTCGATACCAAGATGTGAGAAAAATTGTTAAGAACCTAGATCCCGAAGGGGTAGAGCTTCGCAAAAAACGAAGATTACATCGTCGAAAATATGTATCTCAAGGCCCAAATCACGCATGGCATATCGATGGCCATGATAAATTGAAGCCTTTTGGCTTTTCTATTCATGGGGCTATAGACGGTTTTTTCGCGAAAACTTATATGGCTCGAGGTTGGGCCTTCTAACAAATTACCGGAGGTTGTGGCAAAATTTTATCTTGATGCAGTGAGAAAAATTAAAGGTGTACCAAGATTTATAAAGGCCGATAATGGCACTGAACACTCGTTGATTGAGCCGATACATATTTATCTCCGAGCCTTGAATGATGCGGAGGTTGGAATCGAGTCCTTCAGCATCATCTCATCTACTGAGAACCAAAGAATTGAATCATTTTGGTCTACTCTACAACGCGACAGAGTTGGTTGGTGGAAACGTTTTTTTCAAGATCTGGTTGACCTTGGGATGTTCACAAACTCTGATCCCGCATTAATTGAATGCATCCGATTTGTTTTATGGAGTTATTGAGGAAAGATATCAATAATGTTAAGAACGACTGGAATGTACATATAATTTCAAAAAGCAGAAATAACGGTCCTAGGGGACGTCCAGATGTATTGTACGAGTTGCCACATTTATATGGAGTAAATAACTGTTTAATCCCTACAGAACCTGAAGAGATCGATCAGTTTTATCCAAGTGTTGCAGAAGGTAGCCTGAATGATGTATCAACCGATTTTAAAGAATTCGCTGAACATTTCATGCAACAAGACGGATTATCCCCCCCTGAAGACGCATCACAAGGCCTGCAATTGTACACTTATCTACTTGGTAAAATTGAACAATACTATTGAATACATTTTTGTAAAAACTGATGTTTAAACTAGGATTGTTACTATGAAGACAAATAAAATACACTGCGTTTGTGTTTGTTCTGAAATCCCATGAGAGTTCCGGATGGTAGAAATAATAGAAATAATTCAAAAGTATCTTTATTATAACATACAAAACTAAGAAAAAAAAGTCAAGTGCGACAGTCAACTCTCTAACAGCGAATAACAATGATCAGTAAGAGTGGCTTTCCACTATTTAGAAGGTTTTGCATAAGGTTCTGACTGTGTTACTACTATTAATTAAAGCATCCGTTAATTTGAAAGTTGACTGTGTTATGTTAACAAAAATGGTCTTGACTGAAAAAAATTATATCAGGAACCAGGAACAAATGCTTTTGACATACTCATTTCTAAAAACATCAAAAGACAAAAATCAAACAATCAACAAAATATAAACATCGTGGCTATTTAATTTTATGACTTTAATGCTCGCTAAAAATGAACAAAATAGAATGAAATGATAAATAGGCTTTTAAGAGTACATGAGTGATTCAGGACCAGAATATTGACAAAAAGTGACAATTCAATTACTAGGAAAAATCAATAAATTTCCCGAATCAGAGGTCAACAGAAAGAAGCTCTGATCCACAAATACATAAGCAGATTTTGTTTCATAGTATTTTTCAGAATCTCTTATATGCATTCACTCTTTAAAAAATTGAACATTATAGGCAACTACTACCTCACAGCTTATTGTTTCATAAAACTTTCATAAAATAAAAATAAATAACAAAAACATTACATCTTAAAAAATAGCTGACTTGAAAGTTACACTATGTCTATCTCCCACTCCGAGAGATTTAAGATATTGCTGAATTCTTCTCTTAATTCGCAATAACTTATATATGTTGATGGTAATTCCAAACAGGGCGTACATGTATGTGCGATTGGACGTCGCGAAAATGATGATTCAGGCTTTATGAAAACAATCTCAATTAAGTCAACTACCAAAACATCCGAGCCAGTTAAAAATTTTACGAATTTTTTCATCAACAAAGAATCTAGACCACGGATATACCTCTTGAGAAACTTGAAAGCATCTCTTTCTCCATCACTGAGTGGCAAAATTTATTTAAAAAGATTAATAACCTTTCTAGGTGAAGGCTCAAGATCATCATATAATTTGGTTATAGCTTCCACAGAGCTAAACTGATAGATAGAGGCTAGATAGATAGAGTCTTCTTTTGGAGTTCAATACAACTCATTTGCCAACTGGATGGAATCAAATGTGGTTTTTGAACCATTTCTTGCCTAGCAAATTCAATAATGACTTGTTTCACATTGCCCTTATTGACAAGTGTACGACAGCCAAATTGTTCAGTGAGTTCTAAAAACGCATCCGATGCCAGGATATTAACATCTACTTCATCTGCAAGTACACTTTGGATCAAATTTGCCTCATCTTTTGAAAGGTAATTAAAAAATGAAGTCATTAACACATTATCAGAGACATGTCCAAATAAGCAAAACAGTAAAAATGCTTTACTTATAAATGTTGGGAAATAACTAGTATCGTGATATCCTTTTAGGATAATCTTCCCAATGGAGTTCCATTCATTCATATAGAGGTCATGGCGGACAAAGGGGACTCTTTCTTGTTCGCCAATAAAAAATGCATCTGAAACATCTTTCCAAAAGGATGAGTAAATGTTGCGGTCCACTCCTGATCCAGAACCTTGCTCTGGTTCACCACGTGGATCAATCCATGTGTAGTTGATTGTATCTACCAAATCAATCTAAAATATACAATAAAAATAAAAATAAAAAAACTGTCAATCAACTGACAAATATACAATAAAAAACTGTTTATCATCATCATCATTCTCGGCTTAACGTCCGTTTTCCATGCTAGCATGGGTTGGACGGGTTATATTATTGACCCTCTTCCAATCTGATCTAGACTGTGTTAGATCTAAACTCAACTTCCTCTGTATCAAGTCTGTCCTTATAACCTCCTGCCAAGTCTTTCTCGGTCTGCCTATGGGCTTTGCCCCAGGAACTATCAAGTCTCTACACTTTCTTACCCAATTATCCTTCTCCATTCTTTCCAAGTGCCCCAGCCAATTCAATCTTCTTATCTGGATAACATCTTTAATTCTACGGATACTTAGCCTGCTTCTTAGCTCATCTGAACTCTTTCTGTCTCTCAGACTGGCGTTACACATCCACCTAACCATTCTCATATCATTCCTTTCTAAACGGTCAAGATCTTCCTGCTTCACTGCCCATGTCTCACTACCGTACAACATAACACTTCTTACACAGGCCTCATACAATCTACCTTTTACCTCAATTGACAAGACTCTGCTAGTCAACAAAGGCAGTAACTTTCTGAACTTTTTCCAAGCAGAACCTATCCTGCAAGTAACACTTCTTCCAACACCCCCTTCACTGCCCAACATATCACCTAAGTAACAGAAGTTCTCAACTATCTCTAACGAGCCACTGTTGTACATCATTAAAGCTGGAAATACTTCATTCTCTATAATCTCACCTTTGCAACGCTTGCATACAAACTGAATGTCAGCTCTTAACCTTCCACCAATACTACTGCACTTCTTATGTACCCAATGCTTGCAAGTCTGACAAAAAATTGAGTTAAAAAAAAACAAAAAACCTTGAGCAATATCACATCAACTTATTCCAGTATCAGATCAACTGGATTTTATAACAATATATAACAATATATTATAGCAAATAATTGACCCAGGCATTAATGCATATCTACCTTTTTCTTTATAAATGTTTCCATCAATTCTGATCGCAATTTTAAACGATGGATTGAAATGTGACGACATTTTGGTCGAGTATCAGCATAGGTAGTTTCACAAGAGCTGGGAAGAACAGATACAGAAGTGTCAGTAGCTTGTGCTTGTGTAGTAATAACATCACTCATTTCTTGAAGTAAAGGTATTGACTCTACTGTTGCTGCTTCTCTTGAAGGAGGAGGGGCTGGTCGCTGTTCATTTAGTTGACTGAAAAAGTTATCATTGTTTATAAAGTCTGCAACACTGGATACATTATACTCTGCATCTTGCATACACCGTAAGCAATCTGCACCTGAGTATGTGCATGCACAGACCGAACAAATAAGTCGTTTAGCAGCAGCAGGTACTGGTATTTTTTGCTCTTGGCAATCGGTGAATTGAACAGCCCCCTCTTCTTCATCTTGTAATAGTGGCCACATCATATGCAACCGATTTTGTTGATAGTATAAAATAACACTTTGACAAGAACAACCCCTTTGTTTCAACGTATTCCCAAAGATCTCTGTCTTCTGACAAAGTTTCACCCTTTGGTCCACATAATTCTTTGTAACATTCGCTTTCATGCTCTAAAAAATTGTTCATTCCCTTGTTATCAAAGAAAATATTTATTGCTTGAGTCTTGAGTTCGCCAAATGTAATGGGAAGTCCTTCTTCCACTTTTAAAAATCTGTATCCAGCTCCATTTCGTACTTTCACCATTTCATTTTTCTCCACGTAGGGGTCCAAGCGTGACCACTTTATCTAGAATTTTTTCGTCTTGATGGTACAATTATTGCTCTTTGAATTATTTTGTTTTTTCAGAGTTTTTGCACCTCTGATTTCTTAAATCAAACCACTCAGTCTCCCTTCCGTTCTAGCTGATTTTGTTGCTGCAACAGAGGTTGAAGTTGTGCTGGTTGAAGCTGTGCTGGTTGTAACATGCATTTTCAACTCCTCCTTAACGATATCTCTAATCACATTCTCCATAGTGTTCTTAACTGGCTCCCTCGTGGTGAAAACAAAACAAAATCGAAATTGCTAATATCACGGTAACGAGAAGTTCATGAATTTTTTTGAATAGAAGTTCGGGACGCTCTTTGAATAGAAGTTTGAGATTTTTTTTTTAATAGAAGTTCGAGATTTTTTTTTGAATCCGAAAAGTTGAATAGAAGTTCCGAAAAGTTGAATAGAAGTTCCGAAAAGTTGAATAGAAGTTTGACCCTTCAGTGCCATCGTACTTCTTACATCAGAGGGTATCATGTTTATAAAAGTTTATGGCCACCAATCCAACAAGAAAAATTACATGGAGAAATGGGACCTTAAAACCCAGTTGATAAATACGCTGTAGCCGTCAAAAAAGATGGGAAACTAGTCGGACATTTGCCGTTAGGAAAAAATGGAAAGTTTGTCAAAATCATATTTTATTTTCTCCGTCCCGATCAGTTTGGGAGAACCGACATAACTGTTCTGGAAAGGCAGGTTATCTTAGAGATGGTGATGGCAGACAGATCCCCTGTGTTCTCAGCTTATCAAAGTCGATGGTGGAGATTTTGAAAAAACAGAAAATGTAATTCCAGTGTTTGATCATAGAAAATACATTGTATGTTGTTTTTATACACCAAATAAAAATTATAACCATGTTATTTTACCCATTTGTCCAGCCAACAATCGGAAGCCTTAAAACTTGGATAATCAAAGTTTGCAGCAAAACTTAGCGCTTTTTTTTATTAAAGTACCATCGATCCGGATGTTTTGGCTTCTTTGAACAGTAAACCATTTAAAAGCAGCCTTGCCTATCTGCTCATAATTATATAGTTTTGGAAAACTTTCAATTTAGTTATTAAAGTACCATTGATCCGGATGTGTTTGCTTCTTTGAACAGTAAACCATTTAAAAGCAGCCTTGTCTATCTGCTTACAATTATATAGTTTTGGAAAACTTTCAATTAAGTTATTAAAGTACCATTGATCCGGATGTGTTTGCTTCTTTGAACAGTAAGCCATTTAAAAACTGCTCACAATTATATGGTTTTGGAAAACTTTGGAAGATGTGGCTATTGCAACAAATTGAAAAAAATGACAAGGAGTTACAAGCTAGCCTAACAAATATCAACATAGTTATGTCGAATATTGGTGCTGCGATACAACAAAGCGTTCATTCGCTTAGACAAATGTTAGCACCTCAATCGCAGCAAGCATTTGGTACACCGATGTACTCACCACTCATAGCCTCGCCCCCTCCATTTTTAAATAACCACAGTGTGATCTATCAATCTAGTCATTTTCCACAACCCAATTTCCAAGTATCGAGTCAAACACTTGGTGAGAGATCAGGATGGCAACATAAAACTAAACGGAAGAATGTGACGGAAAGAGAAAAAGTAGTCGAAAACGAAAGTACTATGATTTAAATCAACTACAGTATAGAACATTGTGATTATGATATATTTGATTGTAACCAATATATATGCAAATATATTACAAAGTGTTTACTCAAAGAATTTAACATATATGTCTAATTTTTTTTTCTCCGCTTTCATTGTTGTTGGCACGATAGCTAGAATCGATGAAATTCTTTGTCATATTTCAAGGCTGCATCAACAAATTCTGCCAATCTTTTGTAAAAGACAGAACACTCACGTGACATACCACCAACACAAGTAAACACTTTGTTCGACTTTGCTCACTCGATTGTTGTAGCTTCTTTTTTTGTTTTTTCATTTGACTTGTGGCTGCTTCTAGTGAATGAGTAAGGTGAACTTTAGCTGTTGGGTTGAATACCTTAACATCTAAGTACGCTACTTGTCCCCGTACCCAGAAACTACGTTCGGCTATGTCAATTTGAGCATCGTCGGATTTTATTGTTGAGGCTGGTAGAGTCTCGCCATTCTGATAGCAGTTCAGCGGTGAAGTCTCTCAGTGCGTTGTGTCTGATAGATATAAATCCACCTTTCGGGCAATTAGAAGCTCCAATCTCGAGACTCGCTTTAAGACATCTTTTGCTGATCGGATCATTTAGCAGCAATTTTATTTCTTCCAGCTTATCATCATTTCTATTTTTCTTTTCTGATCGAAACGAGCTACGCTTCGTGTTTTGTTCAGCTTCAACAGTTTTATCGTATATTTTATCTTGCTCTTTAACTTTCTTCACCATAGTTTCCGTCACACATCTAGCGTTGTTGTACACCACAATACAGCGTTCGCACACATTGTAAATCCCTAGTCCACCATTTTTTGCCGGAAGAGAAATCAGCTTTCTTTGTACGTCATTACATTCGTATCCATTTCAGATCGACTTCAGAAAACGTTTTCTAATCACTTCTAAGGGTTGTAGGTCAACAGAAATGTCTGGCACGGTTCTCATTAAGTACGTAAATTTATGCTGGTAACCAAAAACGAAGGACGTATATGCTGCATGAGGAAATGCTTGTGCTATCCCTGACAACACTTCAATTTCTTTCACCCATTCCTGTACAATTTTCGTAACATATTTCTTTTTATATTCCTTACTACAAATTATAGCTCCAAGATGTCGATTTCCCTTAGTTGTGATTTGCACACCAGTACACCAGTACCTTCAAATCGACGAACAGCTTCATCCACGTACTGCTCTTTAACAATCAGCCAACTTTTATCCACTTTTGGATAATTACCAATGTTTGGTCCATGATGAACAATGTTCTCCCACCATGATCTGAGTTCTTCAAGTTTCCCTACGTCAGTGAAGTCATCAGCATAAGCAACACGTTTAGGTACATTTTTACTGTTCTCGCCAAAGTCATGTAAATCCACTGAAGGAAGAATACCAATGGTATATATACCCATAGCAACCGGGTCACCTTGAGTGGTACCTTCGTTAGAACACATTTCTTTCCCACCAAATACAAACAGGCGAGCAGGTAATTGATAACAATTCTGTACGTAAGTAGCAAACTCTGGACACAATATATTAACATTATGAGGTGTCACAGCTCTGTTGATGGAATTAAAAGCATTCGATGCGTCTATTTGCAGCAACCCATGATTTTCTTCTTCTGCAAATAGGTCAACAGATGCATGAACGGCAACTTCGCATTACCAACAACTTTATTGTTTTTCAGATGGTGCTATAGCATTATCTCGAAATGTTTGATTGAGAGAAGAATTTGAAAACACCCTAGCGTCATGAACAATACCAGGCTAATTGATAAAAACTTCGATAAAACATTATTTATGATCAGCAACTGCTTGACAGTTCAATGTGTAACGACTATTTCGATTAATATAATCTGTCGAATTATTAGAATGCGAATGGATATATGTGTTCCATCTATCGCTCCAATGCATTGTGGGAACCCGTGTTTGCCGTAAAAAAGAGCAGCGGATTCTTTAATCTCTTCCTCAGAACATGGAAGTTTTATGTATTTTGATGCAAGATGATCGGAAACAGCTCTAGTAACACGGCGAATATAACTTGAAATTGTAGATTTTTCAAGTCCGAAAGCATTGACAGTCTTTCTCATTCTTTCTTCGTCTGCCAGAAAATAAAGTGTCATAGCTAACTTGTGTATCTACGGTATCGTTTTTCTGAATGTAAGCACGAAGTTTATCACATAAAACCATAAACGACTCCTTTGACATACGAAAATTCTCTTTCCATTCGTCAGCAACAACTTTATTGTCTATAAAAGATTTCCACCATTTGTTTGATCGGCATGGACGAACCCACCCCTTTTGTTTGATACGTTCTTCGCTTTCCTATGACATCGAGTCCAGTTTTTTCAAACAAGTCTGAGAAGTCTATATCTTCGTATATTTGTTAGGAAGCTGTTCAAAATTCGGTGGTGAATAACGACTAAACAGCCCACATGTTTTACAGTGCATTAAAAAGAAAGATTATTTTATTTTTTAGTATCGCCATATTTCCTCCACAAACTCGTAAAAAACTTCTGTAAAATGATAGAATGAACACAAAAAACAAGATTTCGGCATGAAAATCATGCCATTTAACTGATCACACTAGAAAATATGGCGTTATAAAAACCTATCCGGTACATACTTACCACTTTTAAAACATTGCGTTGTAATACTATCCGGTATAGAAATCATGCTGAAAAACACGGTGTATTAGCCACATTCACGGCGCGCGCTTTTGAGGTATAGCCAAACTTGTGTGGGGAAAAAAAATCTGAAAGTCGTGCGCTTCGGCAGTTCAGTTTGTAAACAAGTCAGTGTAGGTTGTATCAAAATGAAGTTTCATTGCAGTTCATCTTTGTGCTTTAACAATTATTTATCGAAAGATCAAGATGGAAATAAACTAAAGTTTTATCGTTTACCTCGACAGCCTGATATTCAGAGAAAATATGAGAAGATGTTTAAAATAACAGGAATGAATTTTAAAAATGGCTTCATATGCTCTGCACACTGGAAAGATGGCGTAAGAAAAGGCACAGATGATTTACCAAATATAATTGTACCCGAACCTCAGCTAGCAAAATTGAAACTTCGCTATAGCAGAGCTAAGAAAAAATTGGATGCAGCTACCGACCCTTCAATTAAGATGAAGCTAGCTTATAAAAATTCAAAACAAAAGTTAAATGCTGCTTTAGAAATTTCCAAACATTCGCCTGTTAAAAAAAACACAAGGAGAGTGCTTATCAAAAGTACAACACCAAGAATAAAAAGGAATTTAAACCATCGTTTAAATTGCAAACGAAAACTGGCAAGTACAGAAGATCTCACTAAAGAAATCATTGAGGTCAATTGTACTGTTAGAGAAATGGAGGGTGAAATTGAAATTTTGAAAACATCCTTAAGTAAATTGCAGCAAAAAATAACTACACTTGAATCTGAGAATGCTGATATTAACAGAAATTTGCAAAGTGTGCAACAAAAGCTATTTACATACGATAACATAAAACAATTTCCACAAAGGTTCAAATATTTATGCTGCTTGAAAATAAAAAAATTCAATCTTGTCATGGAAATTATACAACCTTATGTACATCTTGTACCTTATGGCGATTGACCACTTTGCTGATAACTGAGGAATAGATGTTGGATCCAAGCTACAAGGAAACTTATACAGGCGAGTAGCTTTTTCCTGAAGCCTTCTAACTAGCTTAGGATATCGTACAAACTTGTGTATTTTTTTAATGAGTTCTTCTTTCGTGCCTGTCGTACTTAAACCAACATCCTTCAACCATTTCATAGCTTCATTTTTGCTTAAAGCATCTATATTCCTGCCATATATTTCCATATTGGAGTAGAGAGCGAAAGCGAAAGTTATTACAAGGTAGCCATCTTGTTTTTTTTTCCCCACACGGGACTTAGTTAGATCGTATAGGCGGAAATTTGAATGTACCTAATAGTGTAAACAGAAGGCCTATCCGATATGATTTTTGTATCGACACAAAACCTATCCGATATAATGTAGACATGGTTTTACTTGTTCTTTATTCATGTTGAATTTGTGTTTTTGGAGGATTTCAAATTTTTCTATTGCTTTCTTGTTAGTCATTCTTTTCTCAATTTTTCGAATGATTTTGCAATTTTGAACCAAGAGAAATTATTGAGTTTGCGTTTCACAGCCGACATCTTTACCTCATAAGGGGTTCTGGTTCAGTATAAACACTACATAATGTTTTGATTTACTTTAGAATTCAAACATCAAACATTTTCGTCCCAAAAATCGAACATTTTAATTCGATTTTTAGTGTAAATAGGCCCTTAATTGCGAAAAAGTTCGGTATAGAGAAAGAAATAATCAGACGGGACTGAGATTTTGGTTCGAGATAGAGAGGTATTTGATATAGAGCGGTTCGAGATAAATAGAGGAAAATAGCTTAGAACCTACACAAATCTCCAAGGGACCGAAACTTTGGTTCGAGATAGAGATGTTCAAGATAAAGAGTAGTCGAAATAGGGAGAGTCCACTGTACTTTAGTAACTAGATTGGAGCTAATTTTTTTGGGGGAAATTATAATTCTTGGAAAAGTTCAAAGAAACAAAAATACCAGTTTCGGTCTAGGCTCATCATTGAATGTTCTGGAAAACCCCTTTTAGTAAAAACTAAAGAGAAGGTGATGCAGCGTCTTTGAACAAAAGTTCAGTTTGATTGAAAAAGAAATGAAACTTGTGTAAACAGACAAAATATTGAGTTTACCTCATCCACAGGGGAAAAACCAGGGTGGTAGCAGGCAGGGGAGGGATCCTTTGCTTAATTTTGATATATACAACTTGTGAAATATCAACAATAACATACGCTAGAACATCTGGGACTTTTGTTTCAAATGTTGACTACTTATTCTATCCCTAACTCTAAGAATCCTGTAACTCGTAGTGTAATTTTAGTTCTAAAATTTTAACTCCGGTGCCTTCATCAGTTTCGGCCTAACAAACACAGAATTTCTTTTATGGAAAGGCTCGATTTCTGAGTTTTTAAAGGGGAAGTTCGGTCTAAAAAAATTATTTTATTTTATTTTATAATTCCACGTGTTTATACTTATAAATATACTTGAAAATGTCTCTAATGTTGACACAAACTTCTTGAAAATGCTCCGTTTTTTGAAAAAGCGCATCAGAAAAAAAAAAGCTGGGTTCTAACTCAAGTATGACGTTTCATAGTTCAAAACATTGCATCGCGTGAAAGAGTCACAACACAGGCTACACAGTTTGCTAAAAGAATCTACTTTTTTCTAGCTACATTTCTTTCCAAATCTGTAACAAATTACTTCTTTGAAAATACAGTGTCAATTTGTAAGCAATCGATTCAATTCGCAACGATTCAAGATCTAAAATAATGACATACCTGATTTATCTACTCTTAGTCCCTTAAATTTCGAACCAGAACTTTCTTTGGAGTAGAGAGCGAAAGCGAAAGTTATTACAAGGTAGCCATCTTGTTTTTTTTTTTCCCCACACGGGACTTAGTTAGATCGTATAGGCGGAAATTTGAATGTACCTAATAGTGTAAACAGAAGGCCTATCCGATATGATTTTTGTATCGACACAAAACCTATCCGATATAATGTAGACATGGTTTTACTTGTTCTTTATTCATGTTGAATTTGTGTTTTTGGAGGATTTCAAATTTTTCTATTGCTTTCTTGTTAGTCATTCTTTTCTCAATTTTTCGAATGATTTTGCATTTTTGAACCAAGAGAAATTATTGACTTTGCGTTTCACAGCCGACATCTTTACCTCATAAGGGGTTCTGGTTCAGTATAAACACTACATAATGTTTTGATTTACTTTAGAATTCAAACATCAAACATTTTCGTCCCAAAAATCGAACATTTTAATTCGATTTTTAGTGTAAATAGGCCCTTAATTGCGAAAAAGTTCGGTATAGAGAAAGAAATAATCAGACGGGACTGAGATTTTGGTTCGAGATAGAGAGGTATTTGATATAGAGCGGTTCGAGATAAATAGAGGAAAATAGCTTAGAACCTACACAAATCTCCAAGGGACCGAAACTTTGGTTCGAGATAGAGATGTTCAAGATAAACAGTAGTCGAAATAGGGAGAGTCCACTGTACTTTAGTAACTAGATTGGAGCTAATTTTTTTGGGGGAAATTATAATTCTTGGAAAAGTTCAAAGAAACAAAAATACCAGTTTCGGTCTAGGCTCATCATTGAATGTTCTGGAAAACCCCTTTTAGTAAAAACTAAAGAGAAGGTGATGCAGCGTCTTTGAACAAAAGTTCAGTTTGATTGAAAAAGAAATGAAACTTGTGTAAACAGACAAAATATTGAGTTTACCTCATCCACAGGGGAAAAACCAGGGTGGTAGCAGGCAGGGGAGGGATCCTTTGCTTAATTTTGATATATACAACTTGTGAAATATCAACAATAACATACGCTAGAACATCTGGGACTTTTGTTTCAAATGTTGACTACTTATTCTATCCCTAACTCTAAGAATCCTGTAACTCGTAGTGTAATTTTAGTTCTAAAATTTTAACTCCGGTGCCTTCATCAGTTTCGGCCTAACAAACACAGAATTTCTTTTATGGAAAGGCTCGATTTCTGAGTTTTTAAAGGGGAAGTTCGGTCTAAAAAAATTATTTTATTTTATTTTATAATTCCACGTGTTTATACTTATAAATATACTTGGAAATGTCTCTAATGTTGACACAAACTTCTTGAAAATGCTCCGTTTTTTGAAAAAGCGCATCAGAAAAAGAAAAGCTGGGTTCTAACTCAAGTATGACGTTTCATAGTTCAAAACATTGCATCGCGTGAAAGAGTCACAACACAGGCTACACATTTTGCTAAAAGAATCTCCCTTTTTCTAGCTACATTTCTTTCCAAATCTGTAACAAATTACTTCTTTGAAAATACAGTGTCAATTTGTAAGCAATCGATTCAATTCGCAACGATTCAAGATCTAAAATAATGACATACCTGATTTATCTACTCTTAGTCCCTTAAATTTCGAACCAGAACTTTCTTTGGAGTAGAGAGCGAAAGCGAAAGTTATTACAAGGTAGCCATCTTGTTTTTTTTTTTCCCACACGGGACTTAGTTAGATCGTATAGGCGGAAATTTGAATGTACCTAATAGTGTAAACAGAAGGCCTATCCGATATGATTTTTGTATCGACACAAAACCTATCCGATATAATGTAGACATGGTTTTACTTGTTCTTTATTCATGTTGAATTTGTGTTTTTGGAGGATTTCAAATTTTTCTATTGCTTTCTTGTTAGTCATTCTTTTCTCAATTTTTCGAATGATTTTGCAATTTTGAACCAAGAGAAATTATTGAGTTTGCGTTTCACAGCCGACATCTTTACCTCATAAGGGGTTCTGGTTCAGTATAAACACTACATAATGTTTTGATTTACTTTAGAATTCAAACATCAAACATTTTCGTCCCAAAAATCGAACATTTTAATTCGATTTTTAGTGTAAATAGGCCCTTAATTGCGAAAAAGTTCGGTATAGAGAAAGAAATAATCAGACGGGACTGAGATTTTGGTTCGAGATAGAGAGGTATTTGATATAGAGCGGTTCGAGATAAATACAGGAAAATAGCTTAGAACCTACACAAATCTCCAAGGGACCGAAACTTTGGTTCGAGATAGAGATGTTCAAGATAAAGAGTAGTCGAAATAGGGAGAGTCCACTGTACTTTAGTAACTAGATTGGAGCTAATTTTTTTGGGGGAAATTATAATTCTTGGAAAAGTTCAAAGAAACAAAAATACCAGTTTCGGTCTAGGCTCATCATTGAATGTTCTGGAAAACCCCTTTTAGTAAAAACTAAAGAGAAGGTGATGCAGCGTCTTTGAACAAAAGTTCAGTTTGATTGAAAAAGAAATGAAACTTGTGTAAACAGACAAAATATTGAGTTTACCTCATCCACAGGGGAAAAACCAGGGTGGTAGCAGGCAGGGGAGGGATCCTTTGCTTAATTTTGATATATACAACTTGTGAAATATCAACAATAACATACGCTAGAACATCTGGGACTTTTGTTTCAAATGTTGACTACTTATTCTATCCCTAACTCTAAGAATCCTGTAACTCGTAGTGTAATTTAGTTCTAAAATTTTAACTCCGGTGCCTTCATCAGTTTCGGCCTAACAAACACAGAATTTCTTTTATGGAAAGGCTCGATTTCTGAGTTTTTAAAGGGGAAGTTCGGTCTAAAAAAATTATTTTATTTTATTTTATAATTCCACGTGTTTATACTTATAAATATACTTGAAAATGTCTCTAATGTTGACACAAACTTCTTGAAAATGCTCCGTTTTTTGAAAAAAGCGCATCAGAAAAAAAAAAGCTGGGTTCTAACTCAAGTATGACGTTTCATAGTTCAAAACATTGCATCGCGTGAAAGAGTCACAACACAGGCTACACAGTTTGCTAAAAGAATCTACTTTTTTCTAGCTACATTTCTTTCCAAATCTGTAACAAATTACTTCTTTGAAAATACAGTGTCAATTTGTAAGCAATCGATTCAATTCGCAACGATTCAAGATCTAAAATAATGACATACCTGATTTATCTACTCTTAGTCCCTTAAATTTCGAACCAGAACTTTCTTTGGAGTAGAGAGCGAAAGCGAAAGTTATTACAAGGTAGCCATCTTGTTTTTTTTTTCCCCACACGGGACTTAGTTAGATCGTATAGGCGGAAATTTGAATGTACCTAATAGTGTAAACAGAAGGCCTATCCGATATGATTTTTGTATCGACACAAAACCTATCCGATATAATGTAGACATGGTTTTACTTGTTCTTTATTCATGTTGAATTTGTGTTTTTGGAGGATTTCAAATTTTTCTATTGCTTTCTTGTTAGTCATTCTTTTCTCAATTTTTCGAATGATTTTGCATTTTTGAACCAAGAGAAATTATTGACTTTGCGTTTCACAGCCGACATCTTTACCTCATAAGGGGTTCTGGTTCAGTATAAACACTACATAATGTTTTGATTTACTTTAGAATTCAAACATCAAACATTTTCGTCCCAAAAATCGAACATTTTAATTCGATTTTTAGTGTAAATAGGCCCTTAATTGCGAAAAAGTTCGGTATAGAGAAAGAAATAATCAGACGGGACTGAGATTTTGGTTCGAGATAGAGAGGTATTTGATATAGAGCGGTTCGAGATAAATAGAGGAAAATAGCTTAGAACCTACACAAATCTCCAAGGGACCGAAACTTTGGTTCGAGATAGAGATGTTCAAGATAAACAGTAGTCGAAATAGGGAGAGTCCACTGTACTTTAGTAACTAGATTGGAGCTAATTTTTTTGGGGGAAATTATAATTCTTGGAAAAGTTCAAAGAAACAAAAATACCAGTTTCGGTCTAGGCTCATCATTGAATGTTCTGGAAAACCCCTTTTAGTAAAAACTAAAGAGAAGGTGATGCAGCGTCTTTGAACAAAAGTTCAGTTTGATTGAAAAAGAAATGAAACTTGTGTAAACAGACAAAATATTGAGTTTACCTCATCCACAGGGGAAAAACCAGGGTGGTAGCAGGCAGGGGAGGGATCCTTTGCTTAATTTTGATATATACAACTTGTGAAATATCAACAATAACATACGCTAGAACATCTGGGACTTTTGTTTCAAATGTTGACTACTTATTCTATCCCTAACTCTAAGAATCCTGTAACTCGTAGTGTAATTTTAGTTCTAAAATTTTAACTCCGGTGCCTTCATCAGTTTCGGCCTAACAAACACAGAATTTCTTTTATGGAAAGGCTCGATTTCTGAGTTTTTAAAGGGGAAGTTCGGTCTAAAAAAATTATTTTATTTTATTTTATAATTCCACGTGTTTATACTTATAAATATACTTGGAAATGTCTCTAATGTTGACACAAACTTCTTGAAAATGCTCCGTTTTTTGAAAAAGCGCATCAGAAAAAGAAAAGCTGGGTTCTAACTCAAGTATGACGTTTCATAGTTCAAAACATTGCATCGCGTGAAAGAGTCACAACACAGGCTACACAGTTTGCTAAAAGAATCTACTTTTTTCTAGCTACATTTCTTTCCAAATCTGTAACAAATTACTTCTTTGAAAATACAGTGTCAATTTGTAAGCAATCGATTCAATTCGCAACGATTCAAGATCTAAAATAATGACATACCTGATTTATCTACTCTTAGTCCCTTAAATTTCGAACCAGAACTTTCTTTGGAGTAGAGAGCGAAAGCGAAAGTTATTACAAGGTAGCCATCTTGTTTTTTTTTTCCCACACGGGACTTAGTTAGATCGTATAGGCGGAAATTTGAATGTACCTAATAGTGTAAACAGAAGGCCTATCCGATATGATTTTTGTATCGACACAAAACCTATCCGATATAATGTAGACATGGTTTTACTTGTTCTTTATTCATGTTGAATTTGTGTTTTTGGAGGATTTCAAATTTTTCTATTGCTTTCTTGTTAGTCATTCTTTTCTCAATTTTTCGAATGATTTTGCAATTTTGAACCAAGAGAAATTATTGAGTTTGCGTTTCACAGCCGACATCTTTACCTCATAAGGGGTTCTGGTTCAGTATAAACACTACATAATGTTTTGATTTACTTTAGAATTCAAACATCAAACATTTTCGTCCCAAAAATCGAACATTTTAATTCGATTTTTAGTGTAAATAGGCCCTTAATTGCGAAAAAGTTCGGTATAGAGAAAGAAATAATCAGACGGGACTGAGATTTTGGTTCGAGATAGAGAGGTATTTGATATAGAGCGGTTCGAGATAAATAGAGGAAAATAGCTTAGAACCTACACAAATCTCCAAGGGACCGAAACTTTGGTTCGAGATAGAGATGTTCAGGATAAAGAGTAGTCGAAATAGGGAGAGTCCACTGTACTTTAGTAACTAGATTGGAGCTAATTTTTTTGGGGGAAATTATAATTCTTGGAAAAGTTCAAAGAAACAAAAATACCAGTTTCGGTCTAGGCTCATCATTGAATGTTCTGGAAAACCCCTTTTAGTAAAAACTAAAGAGAAGGTGATGCAGCGTCTTTGAACAAAAGTTCAGTTTGATTGAAAAAGAAATGAAACTTGTGTAAACAGACAAAATATTGAGTTTACCTCATCCACAGGGGAAAAACCAGGGTGGTAGCAGGCAGGGGAGGGATCCTTTGCTTAATTTTGATATATACAACTTGTGAAATATCAACAATAACATACGCTAGAACATCTGGGACTTTTGTTTCAAATGTTGACTACTTATTCTATCCCTAACTCTAAGAATCCTGTAACTCGTAGTGTAATTTTAGTTCTAAAATTTTAACTCCGGTGCCTTCATCAGTTTCGGCCTAACAAACACAGAATTTCTTTTATGGAAAGGCTCGATTTCTGAGTTTTTAAAGGGGAAGTTCGGTCTAAAAAAATTATTTTATTTTATTTTATAATTCCACGTGTTTATACTTATAAATATACTTGGAAATGTCTCTAATGTTGACACAAACTTCTTGAAAATGCTCCGTTTTTTGAAAAAGCGCATCAGAAAAAGAAAAGCTGGGTTCTAACTCAAGTATGACGTTTCATAGTTCAAAACATTGCATCGCGTGAAAGAGTCACAACACAGGCTACACAGTTTGCTAAAAGAATCTACTTTTTTCTAGCTACATTTCTTTCCAAATCTGTAACAAATTACTTCTTTGAAAATACAGTGTCAATTTGTAAGCAATCGATTCAATTCGCAACGATTCAAGATCTAAAATAATGACATACCTGATTTATCTACTCTTAGTCCCTTAAATTTCGAACCAGAACTTTCTTTGGAGTAGAGAGCGAAAGCGAAAGTTATTACAAGGTAGCCATCTTGTTTTTTTTTTCCCCACACGGGACTTAGTTAGATCGTATAGGCGGAAATTTGAATGTACCTAATAGTGTAAACAGAAGGCCTATCCGATATGATTTTTGTATCGACACAAAACCTATCCGATATAATGTAGACATGGTTTTACTTGTTCTTTATTCATGTTGAATTTGTGTTTTTGGAGGATTTCAAATTTTTCTATTGCTTTCTTGTTAGTCATTCTTTTCTCAATTTTTCGAATGATTTTGCAATTTTGAACCAAGAGAAATTATTGAGTTTGCGTTTCACAGCCGACATCTTTACCTCATAAGGGGTTCTGGTTCAGTATAAACACTACATAATGTTTTGATTTACTTTAGAATTCAAACATCAAACATTTTCGTCCCAAAAATCGAACATTTTAATTCGATTTTTAGT
Source organism: Hydractinia echinata (assembly GCA_030067915.1). NCBI lineage: Eukaryota > Metazoa > Cnidaria > Hydrozoa > Anthoathecata > Hydractiniidae > Hydractinia > Hydractinia echinata. The sequence goes on along the minus strand of JASGCC010000369.1, from coordinate 35,870 downwards.
GTAAATAGGCCCTTAATTGCGAAAAAGTTCGGTATAGAGAAAGAAATAATCAGACGGGACTGAGATTTTGGTTCGAGATAGAGAGGTATTTGATATAGAGCGGTTCGAGATAAATAGAGGAAAATAGCTTAGAACCTACACAAATCTCCAAGGGACCGAAACTTTGGTTCGAGATAGAGATGTTCAGGATAAAGAGTAGTCGAAATAGGGAGAGTCCACTGTACTTTAGTAACTAGATTGGAGCTAATTTTTTTGGGGGAAATTATAATTCTTGGAAAAGTTCAAAGAAACAAAATACCAGTTTCGGTCTAGGCTCATCATTGAATGTTCTGGAAAACCCCTTTTAGTAAAAACTAAAGAGAAGGTGATGCAGCGTCTTTGAACAAAAGTTCAGTTTGATTGAAAAAGAAATGAAACTTGTGTAAACAGACAAAATATTGAGTTTACCTCATCCACAGGGGAAAAACCAGGGTGGTAGCAGGCAGGGGAGGGATCCTTTGCTTAATTTTGATATATACAACTTGTGAAATATCAACAATAACATACGCTAGAACATCTGGGACTTTTGTTTCAAATGTTGACTACTTATTCTATCCCTAACTCTAAGAATCCTGTAACTCGTAGTGTAATTTTAGTTCTAAAATTTTAACTCCGGTGCCTTCATCAGTTTCGGCCTAACAAACACAGAATTTCTTTTATGGAAAGGCTCGATTTCTGAGTTTTTAAAGGGGAAGTTCGGTCTAAAAAAATTATTTTATTTTATTTTATAATTCCACGTGTTTATACTTATAAATATACTTGAAAATGTCTCTAATGTTGACACAAACTTCTTGAAAATGCTCCGTTTTTTGAAAAAGCGCATCAGAAAAAAAAAAGCTGGGTTCTAACTCAAGTATGACGTTTCATAGTTCAAAACATTGCATCGCGTGAAAGAGTCACAACACAGGCTACACAGTTTGCTAAAAGAATCTACTTTTTTCTAGCTACATTTCTTTCCAAATCTGTAACAAATTACTTCTTTGAAAATACAGTGTCAATTTGTAAGCAATCGATTCAATTCGCAACGATTCAAGATCTAAAATAATGACATACCTGATTTATCTACTCTTAGTCCCTTAAATTTCGAACCAGAACTTTCTTTGGAGTAGAGAGCGAAAGCGAAAGTTATTACAAGGTAGCCATCTTGTTTTTTTTTTCCCCACACGGGACTTAGTTAGATCGTATAGGCGGAAATTTGAATGTACCTAATAGTGTAAACAGAAGGCCTATCCGATATGATTTTTGTATCGACACAAAACCTATCCGATATAATGTAGACATGGTTTTACTTGTTCTTTATTCATGTTGAATTTGTGTTTTTGGAGGATTTCAAATTTTTCTATTGCTTTCTTGTTAGTCATTCTTTTCTCAATTTTTCGAATGATTTTGCATTTTTGAACCAAGAGAAATTATTGACTTTGCGTTTCACAGCCGACATCTTTACCTCATAAGGGGTTCTGGTTCAGTATAAACACTACATAATGTTTTGATTTACTTTAGAATTCAAACATCAAACATTTTCGTCCCAAAAATCGAACATTTTAATTCGATTTTTAGTGTAAATAGGCCCTTAATTGCGAAAAAGTTCGGTATAGAGAAAGAAATAATCAGACGGGACTGAGATTTTGGTTCGAGATAGAGAGGTATTTGATATAGAGCGGTTCGAGATAAATAGAGGAAAATAGCTTAGAACCTACACAAATCTCCAAGGGACCGAAACTTTGGTTCGAGATAGAGATGTTCAGGATAAAGAGTAGTCGAAATAGGGAGAGTCCACTGTACTTTAGTAACTAGATTGGAGCTAATTTTTTGGGGGGAAATTATAATTCTTGGAAAAGTTCAAAGAAACAAAAATACCAGTTTCGGTCTAGGCTCATCATTGAATGTTCTGGAAAACCCCTTTTAGTAAAAACTAAAGAGAAGGTGATGCAGCGTCTTTGAACAAAAGTTCAGTTTGATTGAAAAAGAAATGAAACTTGTGTAAACAGACAAAATATTGAGTTTACCTCATCCACAGGGGAAAAACCAGGGTGGTAGCAGGCAGGGGAGGGATCCTTTGCTTGATTTTGATATATACAACTTGTGAAATATCAACAATAACATACGCTAGAACATCTGGGACTTTTGTTTCAAATGTTGACTACTTATTCTATCCCTAACTCTAAGAATCCTGTAACTCGTAGTGTAATTTTAGTTCTAAAATTTTAACTCCGGTGCCTTCATCAGTTTCGGCCTAACAAACACAGAATTTCTTTTATGGAAAGGCTCGATTTCTGAGTTTTTAAAGGGGAAGTTCGGTCTAAAAAAATTATTTTATTTTATTTTATAATTCCACGTGTTTATACTTATAAATATACTTGGAAATGTCTCTAATGTTGACACAAACTTCTTGAAAATGCTCCGTTTTTTGAAAAAGCGCATCAGAAAAAGAAAAGCTGGGTTCTAACTCAAGTATGACGTTTCATAGTTCAAAACATTGCATCGCGTGAAAGAGTCACAACACAGGCTACACAGTTTGCTAAAAGAATCTACTTTTTTCTAGCTACATTTCTTTCCAAATCTGTAACAAATTACTTCTTTGAAAATACAGTGTCAATTTGTAAGCAATCGATTCAATTCGCAACGATCTACTCTTAGTCCCTTAAATTTCGAACCAGAACTTTCTTTGGAAGAACTGAATAAATTACGAATGTGTAGTTCCGAGAGTGATGAGGAAGAAGAAGAAGTTTCTAGGATCGGCAACAATACCTGGTGCCAATGCGGTGGTCACTGTATATTTAAGAATAATGCAAAGGCTCGATCATCAGACAACATATTTTTTTGGCGTAAAACTCGTGTAATTTGACGTTTCTACAACATAATATGTCCTCCTATTTTTCCCACTTTTTTAATAGATTAGTGGTTAGCCTATTAGCCTTATTCATGTCGCGGGGGAATGGTGACGAGTAAGGCACTTGTCAGGAAAAATATAAACATAATGGCTGTTGTCAAAAAAAAAAAAAATGGTTTTAAATAAAATATTTGTGCTTTTATTCAACACTGTAGAAAAAGTAAATGGTTTTAAATAAAATATTTGTGCTTTTATTCAACACTGTAGAAACTATTTATGATGTTCACAGTATGTCGGTTTTTTAAGAATCGTGTAGCCCTGACCAAAGAGTATGATTTTTATATATATAAACAGTGAGTAAATACATCAAATATTTTACTCTCGTTGTTAACGGAAAGTACTAACGACATATAAATTAGTCATTTCAGTTTGCTAGCTAACACGAATAAACCTGATATCGTCTTTTAAGACTTTCCCTTTTGTGATAGATATAAAAAACAATAGGCCTTCCCAGAAAATAAACTCTCACCTCAACACAATACGGCAATCGAGTTATAAATATTTAATTAACACTCTTCTTCGTAGAATTTTTTGAGAATGCTGATACGTCTTGTACAGAAGCTAAATTTTTTTTAAATGTAGACAAGAGCTGTGAGAAAAAGTTTTAAAACAGGATAAGTTATAATACTAAACGTAAAAAATGCATTCCGTGTCATTTAAAGAAGAAGCAAAGAATTCTTATTTTAAGAGGTTATGTCTCCCTCTGGTTTTTTCTTTTCTGTTTATCTCTTTGCTATCTTTGGTTGGTTACATGTACACGAGTTCAGAAAAGAAATTAGAGGAAGGGCTTGAAAGACTACAGGCAAAAGAAGATCACTTACAAGAAATATTATCACAAGTATCGTATTCAGCTCCCATCGATCAGAAAAAATTGCGCCTTTACGCCAAGCTGTTATCGAATTACACGAAAATATTTCAACAGTTCAAAAAAGGAACAAGCAACCGGACCAATGTTACAAAGGCTCCTGAGAAGGTATAACATCTCTATATCAATAATACGATAACCCTAACGTGTTCGTGCTAAGGACACACGGAATAGCAAATGCGATATTTTCTTATACACTTTGTTTTGACGGGCGAATTTGCGTGGAATTTTAACGACGGGCAAACTGGCGGACTTTCTCCACCGGCTTCTTGAATATTATCAAATGAAGAAAATCCACATTGAACTTGCAGCTAGTTTTGTCATAATACACTCCAAGCTAGAACATCCGCACTTTCTTATAAGGATTTTTAATTAACTTTCATTTTGAACGCTCTAAGGTTTAGAACATTCTAAAAGTTTATAGACAGAACAACGAGCTTTTTTTGGACCAATGAATAGATAAACAGTGAATTGAAACATTTTCAATCTATACTATACCCATATACGTCTGTCTGTCGCGCAAAATGGTAACCGCAGTAGCGAGACACGAGGAGGGGCGAACTCGTTACTAGTTGTACAAATTTCTTTCCAAGTTATGGGAATAAAAAGGCGTTTTCATATTTTTATGGCTGACCCAGGAAATTAAGAACCAACTTCAAAAATTACAAAAAGTAGCCAAAATAAAAGTACTTTATTTTTTCTTTGCCTTTTCGAAAAATAGCTCTTTCCCGAGAATACTTTTAAAAACCTAGCTAAAGTAAAAAGGGCGATAGACAAGAAAAAGTATGTATGTATGTATCTATTATCCACTAGAGTTGACAACAAGGAATAACGCGCGTAAAATATAAATTATTGTTCTTACAATATTTCTTACATTAAATTTTGGCGCCATTTTAAGGGGACTTTTTCTTTAGGAGATTTTTAAACTTTTGCACGCCTTAATTTGTTATTCCCGTTTTACGCGATTTGTTTTTTAAAAAGTATTTCCTTCGTTGCCAAGTTTGCGTTTCTGTTCTATTTCATGTGGTGTCTTTTTTAAACTCGATGGTATCGTTTCAGTTTCTGAGAGAAAAAAACTTACACAAGACGTAGCCATTTTAGAATTAATTTCTTTACGAAACAGCTGTCAATTACACGAAGCAGCCAAATCAGCTGCTAAAGTAATTCATTATGCTAAGAAGAAGTTCAGAAATTTAAAACTTGTCTCCCACTTTCATATAAGTTAATCTTAAAATGTTCATAACATTTAGTAGTGAACAAAAAAGTTTACGTTTTAGAAATACGTATTGTAAATCCAGAAATTTTACCTTAAAGTTTTTCTCCACTTCAGTCACTGCTCCTCCGCCATATTGAAACTTTTTTTGTTTAAACTTATTTCGGATTTAATCCGATTTTTATGTCAGTACGTTGCTCAGGGGTGTCCTAGTAATAAGTAAGGGTCGAGCGGTAGGGGTTGTATACCCCCTTTATGATTCCAGCGACTTATTTCGAATAAAGCAACAAATCAAAACTAAAATTTTACCGACTTTGGTATATACAAATTATTTTCCTATCAGTCTCATTTTAGAATTTCCATAATTTTGCCGATGAGCAACGTAATGACGTCAAAATTACTTTAATTGTTGCACTTCACACGAAAAATTTATTCAAGATGGCGATCAGATTTGCATACAAGTAGCTTGTCTAACCTTGTTTGTTTTATCTCAGTGCTCTCTTAAACATGTAAATCAGGAAATAAATAGAAATAATACTAATGTTATATGAACGTTTTGAGATTATGTTGTTTTAGTGGGAGTTAAAGTAAAGTAATCAGCCTAATAAGAATACCAAGATATAAGTACAGTCGAAATAGTCTGAAACTACGATCTAATATCCATTAATTTTATCGATTTAGTAGGAATTTGAAAAATTTCATTACAATGATGTGATCAAAACTAAACATTTAAAGAGTTAAGGTTGTCTATCAAACTATATGTTTGAAATATTTTCAGAAACCATTTGCAGCTATCCAGATGGTGGGTAGAAACTACCAAAAACAACAATCACTGAAAGGTATATAGATCTGATGAATTTACTAATAACTTTACAAAAAACAACACCGTTCACGATACTTTTCTTCATTTTAGATACTGCTATCTACAATTGGAAGACGACGCTACAAACTGGTAATATATCCAGTTTTCAAGATTCTTATATTATCATAAAAACTTCTGGTTTCTACTATGTCTACGCACAGGTAAGGCAAAAGGCAAATCTAAGTCTAAAATATTTATTATCAAAATATAACTATTACAAAATGTTTCAATTGCTTTTTAGATGTTCTTTTCTGAAAATAAGAACTTCCACAAAGACGTTCTGCAATTCTATGTCAGAAAAAATCGTCTGTCGAAAATAGTAGTTGCAACCGTCCCTCGCAGTGCATGTCAAACATACTGTACCAAATACATTGCGCGTATTGTCAAACTGACGAAAGATGATGACCTTTCAATAGCTACTGAAGATAGTGGCATCAATTTTAGCATGTCTTCCGATAAAGCTCAATTTGGAGCATATTTATTGATGAAAGGATAAAAGTTTGTCGTGTATGAACATCATGTTCGCGATATTAAATGTGGAAACATGAGTTTCGTGCACCAGGCTAGCCCATTCTTGTTTTGTAAACGATTACAAATTTGCACAATCGCCTCAAAAATAGCAACAATTTTAAGCAATTGCGGAAGATTTAGCCCTTGCGCGCATAAATGGTAAACGATAGAATAATTGGTATAAATAAAATAAATACTTTAAAAAATAAACAAACCAATATGAAGTTTTCCAAGTAAACGATAACTAAACTATTTCGGCTATGATTTTTTTCCTAAACAAGTAAAAATATTTGGAGCGAAGTGCAAAAAATCAATCGTTTATATAAAAAGGAATGTATTAACATAAAAGTAGAGGGGTATTAGGTACATTACCATGGTAACGATGAGATAAAATTAAACATTTTACACACGCACGAATATTATCATGTAGTATGTGGTTCCAAAAAATGTTTCTAACAAGATAGATAAATTTGATTTTTGTTTTACTTCTTACTACCATTCTCACATTCAATAAGATTTCGCTTTGGAGCCGTTCCAGACCCTGTCATTCACATTACCAAAAGAAAGTGCGGCGAAGTAAACTGTTCAAATATGTCGGATCACTCATCATCCAAACTCAATGGGCCTGCTGATGTATATCGCTTCAGTTTCGTTTGAATGCATTTTTTTACCGTTCTTTACGTGCGTGATGTTAGTTTATTTTGAACTTGTGTGGAATTCTAATTTTGCGCATTACATCTAAAAAAGCAAAGTGGACTTATACCGCAATCGGACTTTATTTTCATGGTTGTGTAACTTATTTGTGTACGTAGACGTACTTTATTCTTAACTTTCGTCCAATGATATTGATGAAATATTGTCGACGTGTGGTTTAGTGTTACGAAAAAAGTGTTCGTGCCACGACAGAAATTAGGATCAATTTGAGATCCAACTTGAAAACACGCGATTACTTGGTTGACGTACTTTCTTTATAATCAGAGAGTAGAATTAGCGTATTTAAAATCTGGATCTAGATAGATATGATATGCTTATCTCTTCATTAATAACATAGGAACAAGAACGATTTTTTTTATCTCACTGCTTCTTAAAGCCTGAAAATTGGCAATGTAGAGTGGTACGTAATGTAGCACGTATAGAACAATTTGTGGTTCAAATAGTTCGGACAGCAGTTTGAAAGAACGTATATAATTGCTTGTGGAAACCATCTCTGAAAGCACGCATACAACAATTTGTGGCTTCAAATTTTCAAGTTCTGAAATTTTCGATGTTTACATTAAAAATAAACGAAAAATGTCTTTCATTTCTTGTCAACGGTCAAGGAAAACGGCAAGTTGGGTAAAAGAAAGAACCCCTTCAACTTGAAGGTTATTTAGAATGTTGTTGACGTCAGCATGGTCTCTTTCACGAATGTCAGGGCCTTTGTGAGCCTTAATATGGATTATTAGCAAGTGGGCCTGGCTCATTTTAAACGCTACTTACCTCTGACCAACCCATTTTTCGTGGGAGTTGAAACCTGTACTGTTGAATTGTAGATTGCATACAATACCACGGAATAAATAAATAATCTTAGATATGGTATTAACAGGATAGCTTTGAAATTTATCTAGAAGATTTTGGAAATTCCATGATATATCCTGATATGTGTAAGGTCGATGATTTGTCAGTTTTTGAAAACAGTTTAGGTTTACAATCTCACTTCATTCAATTTGACTGAAGTGAAATTTAGCTAGCTTTAGTAGATACCTACCTAGCTACATAACGTCGAATAAGGGGTAAGTCAGCACCAAAAGGTGACCTGGCTAGCCAGCATACTTTTCTAGCTCTTCCGCAGCTAACTAGCTATCGAAATAGAATGATTTATGCCCGATAAAATATATTATTTGCAAATAACGTATTAAGTTCTGTTAGCTACATACCACCAACTAGCACAGAACGTTCTGACCACACGAAGAATCCACCCTATCTACCCTACTTTCAGACCCAACTTTCTTTTATCCTCCATAAAGTTTGCTTTCCAACTATATAAACCATATTATATGAAATTTCAAAAATCCTAGTAAAACGATGACGTCATCAATTATATTTAATAGCTAATATCTTGATTTGCAGTCATTTTTAACATAACGTTTTTATATTCGTTTGAAAGATCATAAAATTGTCTTTTGAATGATTTATAATATAACGTATTTTGTGACAATGAGTATCATACTTAGAATTTGCTGATACGCAGTTTTTTAACTAATCACGAGTGTGTACCTTAAAATTTTGAATCCAACAATAATAATAATAATAATAATAAAAATAATAATGACTATATATTTTGACTCCAATCAAATGATACAAATTGGCTCTTCTTTCGAAATAACGTATAATATGTGTGTTGTGGTAAAACATTAAGATTAAAAGATATATGATAAATACATTAACTCTGTCAGAAATTGAAAACTTTAAACCAAAACGTACAACGTAGGAAATCGAAACCGAAAAAAATGACGCATCTAGACCAATTTTTGATGATTTCGTCACGTTCTAACTTCAATAACAGGTGATTTACAGGCAAATGCGTGTATCAGATCATTTGCTTTAAAAGACGGTCTGAAACCTAAAAAATGTTTTATTGCCTTGTCTTTCCTATCCCGCAAATTTGTCCCCAGCTTTTTACGGAGGCCCGTCTTTGTATTAATTTGTAATGTACTATGGCACTCCTGCGCTATGACGTTTACTTTTTTTTCCTTTAATTTTTTTCGGTTTTTATATTTATTTGTTTATGTTTTTATATCCTTTTTGTGTTTATTATTGTTGATTTTTGATATGGCACGTCTCGGCCACCATACACAGTTTTTTTCTTTCCATCCACCACTTTTTCCTTCTTTTTTGCGCTTATCGATCATTTTACATAAACAGTCTTTTAAAATAAAACGTATTTTAAACAGCCAAGCCTTTCTCGCACAAAAAAATATATTTTTTTTAAATCTTTATTTCTAAAAGTTTTATCATCTCTTAACCATTTAATCTTTTTTAAACTTAATTAAATATTTCTTTTTTTGTAAAGTACTTTTCTTTTCTTTTCTTTTCTTTTATCTCTTTAATTTTAATTAAATATTTCTTTTTTTGTAATTGTCTCTTCTTTTCTTTTATTTCTTTAAATTAATTAAATATTATCTCTTTAAAATTTTCTCTTCTTTTTTTCGCTTTACCTTTATTTCTTTAAATTTAATATTTTTTGGTGTAATTTTTTTTTCTTTTGTTTCCTTCTGTTTCTTTTTCAGGTCTGTCAGCCTGGCTAGCTCCACAACTAGACATTTGGTCTCGTAAAATTGAGACTCTGTTCTATTGTCCAAATTGAGACTGTCGTCCAATCATATGACAGAAGAGTCTCAATTTTTCTCAATTTAACAATAGAAGAGTCTCAATTTTGAAAATTGAGACTGTTATGGCGTCTCATTGGCTAAGCGCGAAAATTGAGACTGCCAGCCAATGTGATTGGCCGAATTCAAAAATTGAGAATTCAGCGTAAAAATAAGATGGCGACGAAGAAGTGCTAGGCGAGGAGATGTCTGTTTTTGGTCAAATATTTGTTGGAATTGAGTGCTATAAATACTCCGCTCTGTCCTTTATACTGTGTCCTCTACCTCTTGTAGGCTTTACCTTCCCCATTACTTCCATTTTGTTTATAAATCTGCCCTAAAATGCCCAGAATTAGAGCTTTTATAACGGCTTAGTTCACAGCAGGGTAGCTAGTAGCTGGCTATAGTATTAGCTAGCTGTAGCTAGCTACGGCTAGGTTTGAGTTTGAATAGTCAAATTCCCAAGCTTGTCACACTTATCGGCCATACATCGTTAAGGTTTACGCCATACAAACATACTTCCTTAACGGCAGTCTTTTGGAAGGAAGGAGAATGTGGAGTGTCGTATTGTACGTTTAACGTTTAAAATTCTATGAAAACTGTCATGTCTAATGATCTGGAAGGTTAATTCATACACACCGTTTACGTACATAGATACTCCTGGTGTATAGCCGATAAGCATGTCAAGTTTTCCAAGGATGTCACCCCTTATGCTTATAAACAAATTTTATTTTTATTTATAGTCTTTTGCTCAGCTAACTTAGTATTAGTGCAACATTTTTTAAAATGCCGAAGACTGGTCCGTCCAATAAGGATTGGCTAGTCCGATTGCGATTATTCGCCAACGGAAGTTTTAATTTCCAACGCGGGCAATGGCCCGCAAAAGATACAAAGTGGCATCGTGAATTGATGAAAATTAAATCTTGTCGTCGTCACGATGCAACAAAATCAAAAGATCTTTTTGGTAACGTCATTGCATGTACATGTACCTATCACCAAACGGTAAGGATGATTCTCAGGATTTGCATTATTACATTCATTTAATGCTGACATAAATTAGAAAGGCTGTAGGGACATGGGTATATCAAATTTGCATATATATTTAGCCTACCAAACCATCTTCAACACTAACAGCTCCACCCCCAACATCTGTTCATCACACCTCAACAAATATCTCCACCTCACCTGCTTCAACTTCAGCCTCAACTACAGCAAGCCCAATAAAAGTGAAGCAAAGATTTACATATTACAAATCTCCACCAAAGGTATCGGACACCTTTTATTTTTCTTTTTAAAAATAAGATGCAAAACTTTTGTATATATTTATGTGTCTTAGAATCTTAAACGTTAGTCCGGATCACGCATTGTTTTTGTCACAAGGATATTTGAGAAGAAAAAAAACTTACGTTAACCGTTAAATTATAAGCTTAAGTTTACATTTTGTTAGCCTGTTTCAACTGCTCCTGTACCGCTACTTTCAAGTCCAACAACAACACAACCTCCAAAACCATCCAAACCTCCAAGTATTGCGACAACAAAAGATGTAAGTTATAAGAATGTCAATTTTATAAGGATAAATGATTAAGAGATTTCTTTACGTTAAGTTTAAAATATTGATTTTACCATTATATTTTGTTAGCCTGTTATTTTAACTGCTACTGTGCTGCAACCTCCAACAACAAAATTGCCTAACAAAATTGCACCAACTCAATCTGTAAGTGGTACAAATACATATAGTTTTTTTTAACAAACCTTCTTTAAAATTTATATATATATATAATGCCTTGTGTTTATTTTAGTCTGTTTCCTCATCGTGTCAAACAAAGAATAATGTGGTGAGTGATGCATTACCTAAGACACCACCAAAACCTGTAAGTGTTACTGTGTTTATTTTCATTAGATTGTGAAGATTGCAAATAAGCTATTTTAAAATATTTTGCAAAGATTTAATTTTGAATAATATGGATAAAAATTGTGAAATCACGCATTATAAAAACTGTCTTAAAAGACAGGTTTTATAATGCGTGAATTATACATACTTGTAACTATGGTCATTTTTCCTTACATGTATTATTGTTTGTTTTAGTGGTTTTAGATTTTTTGTAAACATATATGTATATGTATTTATATAATTTTTATAATATGCAATTGCTCCTATTGTGTATATAAGAATACATAATATGCTCTTGTTGTATCTATTTACGGTTCGCTTTGATGTTATTTATGATAACTGACGATTAGATTTTATTGAAACATATATAAAAAATGTAATGTTTATGTGACGATATATTTTGTAAGTAATTTTTTCTAAAATAAAACCTTTCATAAATTGAATATGCTTCATGACATGCTCAAAGGCTTTATTTTGGCAAATGTTGTGAAGCGAAAAAGTGCATTATTTTTAATATTTTTTCTACAGTCTGCTTCAACATCTCAGTCAGAACCAAACACTGCTAAAACACCACCAAAAGTTGTAGGTTTCTAGTCTTATATGTTTGTATAAAATTTTTATATATATATATATATATATATATCAACTATAATAAGCAAAATGTAATGTTTTAAATTTTATGTTTCTTTAGCAAAGAAGTCCATCAAAGTTCCCAAGGCAGTCCAATGACTACAGTCAACGTCTGCCAAAAGGTTGGTCTACCAATGTGGCCATAGCTGATCGACAGTGGATAGGTCATCAAATTTTTGCAAATGGAAGAGACACGGCTGATCGATTTCAACAACCAATGAAATTATGGAACTATCCACCACCTGTAAAATCATCATCAATTTCTAAGCCTGTGCCGGATAAGTATTTTTTGAGGAGAATGTTTCTGTGGATGCCCCGGATGATGTACAACTTTGATTTTAAATGTCCCAATTGTGGTAGAAGTGTACAATCCCGAGGTATACACCAAAAAGTGCGCCTGGTTTTGGATTTAAAAGATTTCTACTATCTTGCATCAGAATATTTGGGTTGTGCTTGTGGTAAAACATTTGTAGCAACGGACAGCCGCATGTTGGAACAGCTACCTTATGCCGTAAAAGTTAAGTTCCCTGCTGTGCTTACATACCAATATGCATGTGACACTGCTATCATTTCTTTCTTGAAATCCAGAACTCTTGGAAATAGTAGCAACGCCCTGAAGAACACTCTGCTTGAAATGCACAGTGAATACTGGGTCATAAGAAATCTGGACTATCTCAGAGATTGTCAAAAGCATAAGGCAGCATTGGCCATGATAAATGCAAAACCATGCGTATATACTAAAGCTGATGCATTTCGGGTCCTACCTAATTCTAAGTGGTTTTTGGCTGCATACGCAAGAGATGTGTGGTCCAGATTGGACATATGCAAGGCATCGGTTACCAGTGTATTTGGAGACGTATTAAAAATCGATTCTACCAAAAAAATATTGTCAAGACTTACAGGAGATGCAAAAAAGTCTGCAACTTGGGTGACCAACGTTGGTAATGAGTATGGTGCCATTTTGCAAAGCATTGTCACATCATCAGAGTCAAATGAGTCTTTGCAACCTATGGCAGATGGTCTGATGTCACGGTACGAAAACGCAGATGTCCCACCACCTAGCCTTTTGTATACCGACAGAGATTGTTGTAGTCTCAGTGGACCATCAAGGTTTAAGAGGTTGTTTCCATCTTGGGACAGTTTGGAAGTTCGCTTGGACATTTGGCACTTTATGAGACGCATTGCCCTTGGCTGTACTTCCGAATCCCACCCTCTTTATGGTCCCTTTATGTCACAGCTTTCGGGATGTATTTTTGAATGGGAAGAAGGTGATTACAAAAGGTTAGTTGCTGCTAAGAAGGAAGAACTTCAGATGAAAGGACTGTCTGCACCCTCGTTAAAAGCGGTTACCAATGCAATAACAAAAGATGAATTGGCCAGACATTGCAAAAGAAAAACGAGAGGTGCTTCAGTTACCACAAAAAAAATTGAAGAACTTATCCTTACATATACTGGGTGTACTGACACTTTAGGTGTGCCATTCTTAAGGGAGAACATGGCGGAAATATATAATGAGCAAAAAAAGCATATTGTTTGCATCCAAGACCCAGACATGCCATTATATACTCAAGTCAAAATGGTCAAAAAAGGAGCTTCGTTTTTGCCATTGTACCGCTGTGCCAGAGGAAGCACTTCATTGGAATCTTTTCACTGCCACCTGTTAAAGTTCATTCCAGGATCTTCTGCCAATGCAGTAAATTTTCAAGCTTATTTAATGGATGGATTGGCCAGATGGAACACCCTGAGAAAAGACCAGGCAGAAGGTCCAGAGATGCTTTCTTTACGTTCCTTCGATGTTGAACTCGTTGCGAAATTCAACAAAATGCATTTGGATGTACATGGAGAAACATTTAACAACAAACCTGTTCCAAATAAAGCAACGAATGAAGTCATTGGTATGGAATATCTTTTTCGACAAATTGACATGAGCTTTACTCAAGCTTACGTAGACAGTACCATCGAAAACGGGTGCGAGTTAGAAGATGAGGGCATAGAGGTTGATGTCGATATCGATACTTCTGCTGTCAACCATCCAGTAGAGGACGTTGCTGATGGAGATGATGATGGGGCAGAAGAGATCGATGACACCACTACCGCTACCGACTCCAAAGGAATTCCTGGTTGGAATCATGTTGATGCGTTGGCACAAGCTCTTTTAGCATCGCATGGTCTCAGTATTTCGGATGAAGATGCACAAAAAATCACTAGTCTCTTCAATCAACTGGACGAATATGACAAAAAGCCACTAACATTTACAACTGTTTACCGGAAACCAGTAAAAGGACGCTTCTGCACAAGAAAGAGGGAAGGTTTTACTGGTTTGGTGCAAATGAAGAGATCGTTTTTGTCAGGTGCCTCCCCTGCTCTTTTCCCATCAAAAAGTAGGGTGGTTGAGGCTATTTGCATTCATCTGTGCCAGAAAATAGCAGTACCACACACATCTACACGTAGTGACGGAAGCAGACAGTACCATTCTCGCTGGAGTACCATTTTAAAGGAGTACAATACCATTCGTGCGAGGTTATTTAACAGTCAACACCTGTTGGATAATACTAATATTACTTTGTTCAACATCAACGAGACCACCCTTAGACTTTGGTTCAAAGACAAAGTTCGAAGGGAAGAGATCGTCACACTGATGCAAGGAAGACCTGTTCCTAAAGCTGTGCACATTTCAGTTGATACTTTGCCAGTTGTTCGTGACCGACCAAACACAATGGAAGGTTTAAAGAACCCTATTAAGTTCACCAATCCTGAAGACCGATCTGGACAGTGTAAAGTTTCATACCGTAGGAAGAGAAAAACATCTGCTGATGCAACAGAAGCAGGTGAACCAGCATTAAAAGTAATACCACCCATTAACATTCCACCAGTATTACCATCACCTATCTTACCAATGCCACACATGTTTACTCCTCCATCATCACCACCTTTTACCGTACCTTTTATTGTTTCACCAAATTCTTCTAATTTAAAAGCTAACCAGATTCCCATTCCGCAACCAATTCAAATCAACGTGCCGAAAAGCACTTACTACCGTCATCTGAAAGAGGGGAAAACGGACTTACCCGTTGCCAGAAAAGCATACTCTTGTCGGAAATGTGGGAAGCCAATGGCAGATGGACATGGACAGTTTAGAGGACAACGGTATTGTCCAAATGTGCCTGGTGCTTTACCTCACCATATCTGGTTAGCGCAAAAGAAGAAGGAGTTTGAAGATGGAAAAAAGTAAAACATTTAAGACGTACAACTAACTTAACTTACATGTTTAGATGATATATTCGCTCCCTACGATGGTACTGCGTCACTTAAGTTACATGTTCAGATGATATATTCGCTCCCTACGATGGTACTGCGTCACTTAACTTACATGTTCAGATGATATATTCGCTCCCTACGATGGTACTGCGTCACTTAACTTACATGTTTAGATGATATATTCGCACCCTCGATGGTACTGCGTCACTTAACTTACATGTTTAGATGATATATTCGCTCCCTACGATGGTACACCTAACTTAACTTACATGTTTAGATGATATATTCGCACCCTACGATGGTACTGCGTCACTTAACTTACATGTTTAGATGATATATTCGCTCCCTACGATGGTACACCTAACTTAACTTGCATGTTTAGATGATATATTCGCTCCCTACGATGGTACTGCGTCACTTAACTTACATGTTTAGATGATATATTCGCTCCCTACGATGGTACACCTAACTTAACTTACATGTTTAGATGATATATTCGCACCCTACGATGGTACTGCGTCATTTAACTTACATGTTCAGATGATATATACGCTGCCAATGCTGCCAATGAAAGCACTGCGGACACTTGATTTACATGTTCAGATGATATATACGCTGCCAATGCTGTCAATGGATACACTGCGAACACTTGATTTACATGTTCAGATGATATATACGCTGCCAATGCTGTCAATGGAAACACTGCGAACGCTTGATTTACATGTTCAGATGATATATACGCTGCCAATGCTGCCAATGAACGCACTGCGGACACTTGATTTACATGTTCAGATGATATATACGCAGCCAATGCTGCCAATGAACGCACTGCGGACACTTGATTTACATATTCAGATGATATATACGCTGCCAATGCTGCCAATGAAAGCACTGCTTACACTTGATTTACATGTTCAGATGATATATACGCTGCCAATGCTGCCAATGGAAACACTGTGAACACTTGATTTACATGTTCAGATGATATATACGCTGCCAATGAACGCACTGCGGACACTTGATTTACATGTTCAGATGATATACAATTCCGGCACAGGCATTCGTAGATCGAGATTTCAAACGTTATTTATGAACGTTGCCTACGACAATAAAAACTTAACTTACACGCTCAGATGATATAACAAACTTAACTTGCATGTTCAGATGATATAATAGACCAACCTTTTTGGCAGGACTGTCTAAAGTAAAGACATTGGTGCTGAATCTACATACTTGGATGATATCAACATTACCGAACATTGCGAAGCCGGCAACAATGAGCATTTTGGCAAATGTGATACCCCCACCTAGAGTGGATAATACGGGATAGAACTGGTGCACAAGATCCCGGGGGACCGGTAGCCTGAATGTTATTATCTGATAAGTACGAATTAGCATTTTCGCTTTTTGCTTTATAAACACATATTTTTCCGTTTAATACTTCGCGAAACCACAAGTAATAAGCAAGCGCAGCCAGTGTACTTTCGTCAGCTTAATAATACGTTATCGTTTTAACTCTCGTTGCGATATATCATCGGGACATGTAAGTTAAGTGACGCAGTACCTTCGTAGGGTGCGAAACGGCCGCCGTCCTTCGACGGCACTATTAACTTAAAAAAAGAAAAACCACAAGTGCTCGAAAAGGGCGCATAAATAAGACCTCTTGGCTCATCTGTAACTTTCAAATGCAACTGTCAACTTAAGTTGTATGTTCTGATGATATATCGCCACGAGAGCAGCGATAATATCGTCAAATCGGCTAGCCGTGAGGTTGGCCAATGAATATTAACGGAATTTTTGAGCGCGCTTTCGTCTCTTTTTTTCTTTTCCCCCCTCTTTTTCTCATTTTTTTCTTTTCCCCCTTTCGTGTAGACCAATAGGCGTAAATTTTAGCTCCACAACTAGACATTTGGTCTCGTAAAATTGAGACTCTGTTCTATTGTCCAAATTGAGACTGTCGTCCAATCATATGACAGAAGAGTCTCAATTTTTCTCAATTTAACAATAGAAGAGTCTCAATTTTGAAAATTGAGACTGTTATGGCGTCTCATTGGCTAAGCGCGAAAATTGAGACTGCCAGCCAATGTGATTGGCCGAATTCAAAAATTGAGAATTCAGCGTAAAAATAAGATGGCGACGAAGAAGTGCTAGGCGAGGAGATGTCTGTTTTTGGTCAAATATTTGTTGGAATTGAGTGCTATAAATACTCCGCTCTGTCCTTTATACTGTGTCCTCTACCTCTTGTAGGCTTTACCTTCCCCATTACTTCCATTTTGTTTATAAATCTGCCCTAAAATGCCCAGAATTAGAGCTTTTATAACGGCTTAGTTCACAGCAGGGTAGCTAGTAGCTGGCTATAGTATTAGCTAGCTGTAGCTAGCTACGGCTAGGTTTGAGTTTGAATAGTCAAATTCCCAAGCTTGTCACACTTATCGGCCATACATCGTTAAGGTTTACGCCATACAAACATACTTCCTTAACGGCAGTCTTTTGGAAGGAAGGAGAATGTGGAGTGTCGTATTGTACGTTTAACGTTTAAAATTCTATGAAAACTGTCATGTCTAATGATCTGGAAGGTTAATTCATACACACCGTTTACGTACATAGATACTCCTGGTGTATAGCCGATAAGCATGTCAAGTTTTCCAAGGATGTCACCCCTTATGCTTATAAACAAATTTTATTTTTATTTATAGTCTTTTGCTCAGCTAACTTAGTATTAGTGCAACATTTTTTAAAATGCCGAAGACTGGTCCGTCCAATAAGGATTGGCTAGTCCGATTGCGATTATTCGCCAACGGAAGTTTTAATTTCCAACGCGGGCAATGGCCCGCAAAAGATACAAAGTGGCATCGTGAATTGATGAAAATTAAATCTTGTCGTCGTCACGATGCAACAAAATCAAAAGATCTTTTTGGTAACGTCATTGCATGTACATGTACCTATCACCAAACGGTAAGGATGATTCTCAGGATTTGCATTATTACATTCATTTAATGCTGACATAAATTAGAAAGGCTGTAGGGACATGGGTATATCAAATTTGCATATATATTTAGCCTACCAAACCATCTTCAACACTAACAGCTCCACCCCCAACATCTGTTCATCACACCTCAACAAATATCTCCACCTCACCTGCTTCAACTTCAGCCTCAACTACAGCAAGCCCAATAAAAGTGAAGCAAAGATTTACATATTACAAATCTCCACCAAAGGTATCGGACACCTTTTATTTTTCTTTTTAAAAATAAGATGCAAAACTTTTGTATATATTTATGTGTCTTAGAATCTTAAACGTTAGTCCGGATCACGCATTGTTTTTGTCACAAGGATATTTGAGAAGAAAAAAAAACTTACGTTAACCGTTAAATTATAAGCTTAAGTTTACATTTTGTTAGCCTGTTTCAACTGCTCCTGTACCGCTACTTTCAAGTCCAACAACAACACAACCTCCAAAACCATCCAAACCTCCAAGTATTGCGACAACAAAAGATGTAAGTTATAAGAATGTCAATTTTATAAGGATAAATGATTAAGAGATTTCTTTACGTTAAGTTTAAAATATTGATTTTACCATTATATTTTGTTAGCCTGTTATTTTAACTGCTACTGTGCTGCAACCTCCAACAACAAAATTGCCTAACAAAATTGCACCAACTCAATCTGTAAGTGGTACAAATACATATAGTTTTTTTTAACAAACCTTCTTTAAAATTTATATATATATATAATGCCTTGTGTTTATTTTAGTCTGTTTCCTCATCGTGTCAAACAAAGAATAATGTGGTGAGTGATGCATTACCTAAGACACCACCAAAACCTGTAAGTGTTACTGTGTTTATTTTCATTAGATTGTGAAGATTGCAAATAAGCTATTTTAAAATATTTTGCAAAGATTTAATTTTGAATAATATGGATAAAAATTGTGAAATCACGCATTATAAAAACTGTCTTAAAAGACAGGTTTTATAATGCGTGAATTATACATACTTGTAACTATGGTCATTTTTCCTTACATGTATTATTGTTTGTTTTAGTGGTTTTAGATTTTTTGTAAACATATATGTATATGTATTTATATAATTTTTATAATATGCAATTGCTCCTATTGTGTATATAAGAATACATAATATGCTCTTGTTGTATCTATTTACGGTTCGCTTTGATGTTATTTATGATAACTGACGATTAGATTTTATTGAAACATATATAAAAAATGTAATGTTTATGTGACGATATATTTTGTAAGTAATTTTTTCTAAAATAAAACCTTTCATAAATTGAATATGCTTCATGACATGCTCAAAGGCTTTATTTTGGCAAATGTTGTGAAGCGAAAAAGTGCATTATTTTTAATATTTTTTCTACAGTCTGCTTCAACATCTCAGTCAGAACCAAACACTGCTAAAACACCACCAAAAGTTGTAGGTTTCTAGTCTTATATGTTTGTATAAAATTTTTATATATATATATATATATATATATCAACTATAATAAGCAAAATGTAATGTTTTAAATTTTATGTTTCTTTAGCAAAGAAGTCCATCAAAGTTCCCAAGGCAGTCCAATGACTACAGTCAACGTCTGCCAAAAGGTTGGTCTACCAATGTGGCCATAGCTGATCGACAGTGGATAGGTCATCAAATTTTTGCAAATGGAAGAGACACGGCTGATCGATTTCAACAACCAATGAAATTATGGAACTATCCACCACCTGTAAAATCATCATCAATTTCTAAGCCTGTGCCGGATAAGTATTTTTTGAGGAGAATGTTTCTGTGGATGCCCCGGATGATGTACAACTTTGATTTTAAATGTCCCAATTGTGGTAGAAGTGTACAATCCCGAGGTATACACCAAAAAGTGCGCCTGGTTTTGGATTTAAAAGATTTCTACTATCTTGCATCAGAATATTTGGGTTGTGCTTGTGGTAAAACATTTGTAGCAACGGACAGCCGCATGTTGGAACAGCTACCTTATGCCGTAAAAGTTAAGTTCCCTGCTGTGCTTACATACCAATATGCATGTGACACTGCTATCATTTCTTTCTTGAAATCCAGAACTCTTGGAAATAGTAGCAACGCCCTGAAGAACACTCTGCTTGAAATGCACAGTGAATACTGGGTCATAAGAAATCTGGACTATCTCAGAGATTGTCAAAAGCATAAGGCAGCATTGGCCATGATAAATGCAAAACCATGCGTATATACTAAAGCTGATGCATTTCGGGTCCTACCTAATTCTAAGTGGTTTTTGGCTGCATACGCAAGAGATGTGTGGTCCAGATTGGACATATGCAAGGCATCGGTTACCAGTGTATTTGGAGACGTATTAAAAATCGATTCTACCAAAAAAATATTGTCAAGACTTACAGGAGATGCAAAAAAGTCTGCAACTTGGGTGACCAACGTTGGTAATGAGTATGGTGCCATTTTGCAAAGCATTGTCACATCATCAGAGTCAAATGAGTCTTTGCAACCTATGGCAGATGGTCTGATGTCACGGTACGAAAACGCAGATGTCCCACCACCTAGCCTTTTGTATACCGACAGAGATTGTTGTAGTCTCAGTGGACCATCAAGGTTTAAGAGGTTGTTTCCATCTTGGGACAGTTTGGAAGTTCGCTTGGACATTTGGCACTTTATGAGACGCATTGCCCTTGGCTGTACTTCCGAATCCCACCCTCTTTATGGTCCCTTTATGTCACAGCTTTCGGGATGTATTTTTGAATGGGAAGAAGGTGATTACAAAAGGTTAGTTGCTGCTAAGAAGGAAGAACTTCAGATGAAAGGACTGTCTGCACCCTCGTTAAAAGCGGTTACCAATGCAATAACAAAAGATGAATTGGCCAGACATTGCAAAAGAAAAACGAGAGGTGCTTCAGTTACCACAAAAAAAATTGAAGAACTTATCCTTACATATACTGGGTGTACTGACACTTTAGGTGTGCCATTCTTAAGGGAGAACATGGCGGAAATATATAATGAGCAAAAAAAGCATATTGTTTGCATCCAAGACCCAGACATGCCATTATATACTCAAGTCAAAATGGTCAAAAAAGGAGCTTCGTTTTTGCCATTGTACCGCTGTGCCAGAGGAAGCACTTCATTGGAATCTTTTCACTGCCACCTGTTAAAGTTCATTCCAGGATCTTCTGCCAATGCAGTAAATTTTCAAGCTTATTTAATGGATGGATTGGCCAGATGGAACACCCTGAGAAAAGACCAGGCAGAAGGTCCAGAGATGCTTTCTTTACGTTCCTTCGATGTTGAACTCGTTGCGAAATTCAACAAAATGCATTTGGATGTACATGGAGAAACATTTAACAACAAACCTGTTCCAAATAAAGCAACGAATGAAGTCATTGGTATGGAATATCTTTTTCGACAAATTGACATGAGCTTTACTCAAGCTTACGTAGACAGTACCATCGAAAACGGGTGCGAGTTAGAAGATGAGGGCATAGAGGTTGATGTCGATATCGATACTTCTGCTGTCAACCATCCAGTAGAGGACGTTGCTGATGGAGATGATGATGGGGCAGAAGAGATCGATGACACCACTACCGCTACCGACTCCAAAGGAATTCCTGGTTGGAATCATGTTGATGCGTTGGCACAAGCTCTTTTAGCATCGCATGGTCTCAGTATTTCGGATGAAGATGCACAAAAAATCACTAGTCTCTTCAATCAACTGGACGAATATGACAAAAAGCCACTAACATTTACAACTGTTTACCGGAAACCAGTAAAAGGACGCTTCTGCACAAGAAAGAGGGAAGGTTTTACTGGTTTGGTGCAAATGAAGAGATCGTTTTTGTCAGGTGCCTCCCCTGCTCTTTTCCCATCAAAAAGTAGGGTGGTTGAGGCTATTTGCATTCATCTGTGCCAGAAAATAGCAGTACCACACACATCTACACGTAGTGACGGAAGCAGACAGTACCATTCTCGCTGGAGTACCATTTTAAAGGAGTACAATACCATTCGTGCGAGGTTATTTAACAGTCAACACCTGTTGGATAATACTAATATTACTTTGTTCAACATCAACGAGACCACCCTTAGACTTTGGTTCAAAGACAAAGTTCGAAGGGAAGAGATCGTCACACTGATGCAAGGAAGACCTGTTCCTAAAGCTGTGCACATTTCAGTTGATACTTTGCCAGTTGTTCGTGACCGACCAAACACAATGGAAGGTTTAAAGAACCCTATTAAGTTCACCAATCCTGAAGACCGATCTGGACAGTGTAAAGTTTCATACCGTAGGAAGAGAAAAACATCTGCTGATGCAACAGAAGCAGGTGAACCAGCATTAAAAGTAATACCACCCATTAACATTCCACCAGTATTACCATCACCTATCTTACCAATGCCACACATGTTTACTCCTCCATCATCACCACCTTTTACCGTACCTTTTATTGTTTCACCAAATTCTTCTAATTTAAAAGCTAACCAGATTCCCATTCCGCAACCAATTCAAATCAACGTGCCGAAAAGCACTTACTACCGTCATCTGAAAGAGGGGAAAACGGACTTACCCGTTGCCAGAAAAGCATACTCTTGTCGGAAATGTGGGAAGCCAATGGCAGATGGACATGGACAGTTTAGAGGACAACGGTATTGTCCAAATGTGCCTGGTGCTTTACCTCACCATATCTGGTTAGCGCAAAAGAAGAAGGAGTTTGAAGATGGAAAAAAGTAAAACATTTAAGACGTACAACTAACTTAACTTACATGTTTAGATGATATATTCGCTCCCTACGATGGTACTGCGTCACTTAAGTTACATGTTCAGATGATATATTCGCTCCCTACGATGGTACTGCGTCACTTAACTTACATGTTCAGATGATATATTCGCTCCCTACGATGGTACTGCGTCACTTAACTTACATGTTTAGATGATATATTCGCACCCTACGATGGTACTGCGTCACTTAACTTACATGTTCAGATGATATATTCGCTCCCTACGATGGTACTGCGTCACTTAACTTACATGTTTAGATGATATATTCGCACCCTACGATGGTACTGCGTCACTTAACTTACATGTTTAGATGATATATTCGCTCCCTACGATGGTACACCTAACTTAACTTACATGTTTAGATGATATATTCGCACCCTACGATGGTACTGCGTCACTTAACTTACATGTTTAGATGATATATTCGCTCCCTACGATGGTACACCTAACTTAACTTGCATGTTTAGATGATATATTCGCTCCCTACGATGGTACTGCGTCACTTAACTTACATGTTTAGATGATATATTCGCTCCCTACGATGGTACACCTAACTTAACTTACATGTTTAGATGATATATTCGCACCCTACGATGGTACTGCGTCATTTAACTTACATGTTCAGATGATATATACGCTGCCAATGCTGCCAATGAAAGCACTGCGGACACTTGATTTACATGTTCAGATGATATATACGCTGCCAATGCTGTCAATGGATACACTGCGAACACTTGATTTACATGTTCAGATGATATATACGCTGCCAATGCTGTCAATGGAAACACTGCGAACGCTTGATTTACATGTTCAGATGATATATACGCTGCCAATGCTGCCAATGAACGCACTGCGGACACTTGATTTACATGTTCAGATGATATATACGCAGCCAATGCTGCCAATGAACGCACTGCGGACACTTGATTTACATATTCAGATGATATATACGCTGCCAATGCTGCCAATGAAAGCACTGCTTACACTTGATTTACATGTTCAGATGATATATACGCTGCCAATGCTGCCAATGGAAACACTGTGAACACTTGATTTACATGTTCAGATGATATATACGCTGCCAATGAACGCACTGCGGACACTTGATTTACATGTTCAGATGATATACAATTCCGGCACAGGCATTCGTAGATCGAGATTTCAAACGTTATTTATGAACGTTGCCTACGACAATAAAACTTAACTTACACGCTCAGATGATATAACAAACTTAACTTGCATGTTCAGATGATATAATAGACCAACCTTTTTGGCAGGACTGTCTAAAGTAAAGACATTGGTGCTGAATCTACATACTTGGATGATATCAACATTACCGAACATTGCGAAGCCGGCAACAATGAGCATTTTGGCAAATGTGATACCCCCACCTAGAGTGGATAATACGGGATAGAACTGGTGCACAAGATCCCGGGGGACCGGTAGCCTGAATGTTATTATCTGATAAGTACGAATTAGCATTTTCGCTTTTTGCTTTATAAACACATATTTTTCCGTTTAATACTTCGCGAAACCACAAGTAATAAGCAAGCGCAGCCAGTGTACTTTCGTCAGCTTAATAATACGTTATCGTTTTAACTCTCGTTGCGATATATCATCGGGACATGTAAGTTAAGTGACGCAGTACCTTCGTAGGGTGCGAAACGGCCGCCGTCCTTCGACGGCACTATTAACTTAAAAAAAGAAAAACCACAAGTGCTCGAAAAGGGCGCATAAATAAGACCTCTTGGCTCATCTGTAACTTTCAAATGCAACTGTCAACTTAAGTTGTATGTTCTGATGATATATCGCCACGAGAGCAGCGATAATATCGTCAAATCGGCTAGCCGTGAGGTTGGCCAATGAATATTAACGGAATTTTTGAGCGCGCTTTCGTCTCTTTTTTTCTTTTCCCCCCTCTTTTTCTCATTTTTTTCTTTTCCCCCTTTCGTGTAGACCAATAGGCGTAAATTTTAGCTCAGTCGGTAGAGCATGAGACTCTTAATCTCAGGGTCGTGGGTTCGAGCCCCACGTTGGGCGCTTTTGTCGTTCCTGTTGGTATTTATGGTAAACCAACAGTGCCTGTGAAGACTGATACTCCCAACTACATCGGACTACGTTCATTTTTACTTTTAACAACTGGGGTCTCATTCAAATGAACTCCCAATGTTGGGTTCGAACCCAGATTCCCATGGTTTTACCAACGCTGGGAAGAGATAAGGCGTTGCAGCGCTTGTGGTAATTATTTCAACGCTAAGTATTATCCACAGCAAAAATCCAAAACTTATGACCCTGACGTGAATTGAACACGCAACCTTCTGATCTGGAGTCAGACGCGCTACCATTGCGCCACAGAGTCCTTGTTGAAGCCTTGTCTTCACTTGTGGCATAATCACTTTGCTGTAAAAAGGGAAACGAAAGAAAAGTTGTTTCCGCCCGGGCTCGAACCGGGGACCTTGCGCGTGTTAGGCGCACGTGATAACCACTACACTACGGAAACTTGAGTAGTGATACAAAACATTTAAAAGTATTTCTACAGGTTTACTTTAAAAAATGAAATTGTTGTTCTCAGGAACGAGTTTTCAAGGTAAAAATTTTCGACAGCCCTGGATTACAAAACAGTGTTTAAGATTTCGGATTATATCCGAGTTCTTATTAGGTCCTTTTAGATTATTGTTATATTTATTTAAATTATTTATAATTAATTTTACTTCTTATGTTTTATAGATCGTGTTTAGATAACTATTTGGTAAGCTGTTAAACAAAGTTTCTAAAACTAGGAACGCAAAAAGGTTAATATTTTAGACTTAGGATGAAGGTTTAAGGCTCACATACTATAAAAAGTTCAACTTGTTCAACATGATAATGTACATCTGAGCATTAATGACAGCACATAAAAAACCACTCTCGCCGAAGCATCTAGACTTTATTTTTCACAATTGCCATCATGTTTCCGTAGTGTAGTGGTTATCACGTGCGCCTAACACGCGCAAGGTCCCCGGTTCGAGCCCGGGCGGAAACAACTTTTCTTTCGTTTCCCTTTTTACAGCAAAGTGATTATGCCACAGGTGAAGACAAGGCTTCACAAGGACTCTGTGGCGTAATGGTAGCGCGTCTGACTCCAGATCAGAAGGTTGCGTGTTCAATTCACGTCAGGGTCATAATTTTTGGATTTTTGCTGTGGATAATACTTAGCGTTGAAATAATTACCACAAGCGCTGCAACGCCTTATCTCTTTCCAGCGTTGGTAAAACCATGGGAATCTGGGTTCGAACCCAACATTGGGAGTTCATTTGAATGAGACCCCAGTTGTTAAAAGTAAAAATGAACGTAGTCCGATGTAGTTGGGAGTATCAGTCTTCACAGCCACTGTTGGTTTACCATAAATACCAACAGGAACGACAAAAGCGCCCAACGTGGGGCTCGAACCCACGACCCTGAGATTAAGAGTCTCATGCTCTACCGACTGAGCTAGCCAGGCTGACAGACCTGAAAAAGAAACAGAAGGAAACAAAAGAAAAAAAAATTACACCAAAAAATATTAAATTTAAAGAAATAAAGGTAAAGAGAAAAAAAGAAGAGAAAATTTTAAAGAGATAATATTTAATTAATTTAAAGAAATAAAAGAAAAGAAGAGACAATTACAAAAAAAGAAATATTTAATTAAATTTAAATAGATAAAAGAAAAGAAAAGAAAAGTATTATACAAAAAAAGAAATATTTATTTAAATTTAAAAAAGAATAAATGGTTAAGAGATGGTAGAACTTTTAGAAATATATAGATAAAAAATAGTCCATGTTAAATAATAAAAACAAAAAATTTAATTAAATTAGGTAATGCACTAATGTAAAAAAAAAGGTTTAAAAAAAACAAACAGCCTTTTGTCAATTGTTGGGTTTGTGATTTAGTGCTAAATTTATTTAGAGAAACCTTTCTACTTCTTGGGTGGTATAGCATTTCTGGAAGAACTTTACAATATACAGTAGCCTCTTGATGTTGCGAACCCTCAAAACAACGAACATCATCTTGATGTTACGAACTCCAACCTCTTTTCCGTCGTTTTTCTCTAAAAACAAGTCTTATAAATCTATATTTCTATATTAAAAACCTTCGCTACAGCAACTTTACGAACCAAATTTCTCTTTCGCGAACCTAAAATACCTCGATATAATTAACTCGAATTAAATGAAAGATTAAAAAATCGAAATTCAAATTGTTAACAGAGCAATTTTCCAGCGTAGTAAAATGGATAAAGGAAATGCAGGTAAAATTGTAAAAACTACGGTATACGGTGTCATATATATTTCCTAGTTTTGAAAAAAAAATTAATTTCAGAAGCACATTTTCTCACAGATAATAAAATTCAGTCGTGCTGTCTTTACAAAAATGACGGAGAGTAAAAGATGCGGGAAAAAGTGGCAGAGATAGAGAAACTCTATGAAATTTCATTGCTCAAGCAGAAGCAGCTGTGTCTTACAGAGTTTTTAAGTTCTAAGATTAGCCATTTTAAAACACCATAAAAAACTATTATAAACTCAAAACATATAGGATATAAATATTTGGGCAAAAATTACTGATTTTTTATTTTTCGATTTAACTAATTCTTAATATAGCGAATTATTCTTCATTTTTTTCAAGGTTCGTTCTTTGAGTCTATGTACCATGAAAATGATGTTGCTGCAAAATTGTAACAACTTCGCTACAACGAAATATCGATGTATTTTCAAGACAACAAAGGACGAATTTTAGTGAAAAAAAGACATATAAAACACATAAAACATATCTTGTCATCTTTATTAAAAATATATTACATAAGCTAGTTGTACTAGAAATTAAAAATAGATTGCGAAGTATTTCGCAAGTTGCAAGCAAAATTTGATTTATAAATCACAATTACCAGGGACTGTCGTAACGGCGGAGGAGAGGCGACAAAGATATACGAGGCAAAAATGGTCGCATTCCTGCATATAAACCTCAACCTCGTACTCAAGGCTCCTTTTTTCTTTTTCGATATCGGGAGGCGGTATGAAAAAAGCAAAAAGGGCCCTAGGGCGAGTTGCTAAAAAACCGCCGAAAACGGACTGAACATAGTGCTCGGTTTTGAATGTGTTCGCAAGTTAGTGAACAAATTCATGGGTGGATATTCTCGCGATTCAGCCCTTAGTTCGCCAAATAAATTCCGCGAAATCAACTCCTCTTCCACTTTTAATAACAAAATGTTTGAATTTCCAAATCATGATAATTTATTCTGCCAATTTTAGGAAACAAAGGTGTTAAAATTTATTCCGTAAAACTTTTGTACTAATCCTGCCCTAATGTATTTCCCTTCTTCAAAAATCATGGTATAAGAGATAAATATAAGAGAAAAATGAAGAAGGAACGTTGCAGTACAGCGTTAAAAATACAACAGGAGCATGCAGTATTGACAGAACATTTTTTTAAAGAACAGTAATATATATTCAAACATTTGTATTATAACATTTATAACAAAATTTTGATGCAAGCAGAAAGAATAATTGTAACTTCTTTTAGACAGATAATTGAATTAATTCCATGTACTTCTTTTTATCACATCATGCTTTGATACTAGTCGCAACATATAGTATTTCCATTTACAGTCACATTATGTGTGATGCGTAACTAAGTATCTAACCAACCAGTGAAAGTACTGCAATATATTTACATATATCTGGCAATATCTTACGTTAAGCAGCACATAATATAAATCACTTTTTTAATAACTTATCTTCTTGAAATTAACACCCTCTGCAAAGAGCCTACTTGAATTCTTGAATTTCGGTTTTAATTTTGTTGCTTTGATAATAAAAGAATATGTTTTGAATATCTAAAAATAAACTTTTGTTGATTGACGACAGTTAAGGCTATTTTCGATGACGATATTTTCCAGGAGCAGCCCTTTTGGGAATGTTCAGGCGGCCAACCTCGTTCACAACGGCTCAGGGGCCACAAGACCCTGGGGACGTGGTTGTCAGGCAGCCAGCACAGCCCTATTTTTTAATAGCAGTTTTTGATATTGAGTCTATAAGCTGTTACAATAATTACAACAAATATCCACTTTTGTCATAACGTCGCCATCAATCCATTTTACTTTACAAATGAGCCTTAGGACCAGTTTAAAACGGCATGCTTAAAAATGTGATTTTAACAGAGCTTCAAGGGAGTATAAGCCTAAAAGCTTCATAACCCTTTAAGAAGTGTGGGTGTTTTCCAGTTCGGCACTTTAAGAAATTTTTGAGAATTACGTCGATCAAATGCCAAGAAAAGACTTGCTTTTGACAGGTTCTAAAACCGTCGGCACCCTCGCTGAGAAATGGCTGGAACTTTAAATCAAAAAATGAGAAAAATTGTTAAATCTTTGAGTTTTTACTTGCCAACCAACTAACCCTATCTTTGGCTCCCAAAGACTCTAACAACAGATATTTTATGACATCTGCCTTATATTTAAAAAACTTTTAATACGGCTCGTATTGTTAAAAGTTTATTATCCCATATTCACAAAAATTTCTGCGCTTAAAATATAGTTAGCGAACATATACCTAGCTATGTTGAACTTTCTTCAAGTATACGCATATTTGCGTTTTTGCTTGATATTAACGTAGCTAACTAGCTAGAGAAATTAAAGCAACGAAGGAAGAAGAAACAAAAAACAAAAACAAACAGAAAAATCTTGGAACACATATGATTGTGTATTTTACCCTTTGGACTTGAACTGCCCAATCCAATCTTCCAGCTGGGAATGAAATGGATGCCAGGAGGAGTAGCTTTCTACTAGGGGAGGCTAGCCAGCTCTATAGCTATGGTAGCTACATTACTAACCTAGTTAACTAAGCTTCCTTCGAGGATATCAAAATTTTCTTCATATGAAAGCTTATACACAAACAAATGTGTCAGTGCAAATCGCTAAAATTCAATTCCACCAATCAGCAAAAAAATAATTTTTAAGAGAAAACTCGGAGTAAAAAACAACCATCATGTTCACATCTTTTCCTTGTAAATAGTACTAAAATTAATTATATTTGTTCTGGTGGGTGAGGCCATTCGCGATCAAAACAAAGGATTTCCCGATAAAGCAATAGAAGTACCAAATCAAAAAGTGCGGTTAGTATTTTCACCGTAGAAAAGTTGTTTGCGACCCAGCATAGTTTTTCCCACCTATTCCAATTTCCCAGTGGTAAAAAAATTACGATGGGTTTCCTGGTTACTACATTACTAGCTACTTGTGCAAACATAAGTGCTAGTTACCGCTAATTTCAGCTGATGAACACAACCAAGCTTTCCTTACACATTCAGGTAGGCGGCTCCTGTGAGTAAAGCAGAAAGAAAGAAGACAAAAGATATAATTCAAAACAGCAAAAGAGCTGGAAGTCTAGGTACGTAGTTGGTTCTTTTGTTTTTTGCTAAGCACCGTTTACTGTTTGCCGCCAATTTAAATATTTTGTTTTTAAAAACCGCTATTGTTAATACAAATTATCAGCGGGGAAGGAAGTATCAAATCCAAAGGGGGTACAAACGATTTTTTTTAGATTTTTGTGCACTTTTGTTCTCTGGGTATGTACATACATCAACGTTTAGGAAAAACAATGTAATTTCTTAGTATAAAAAACATCAGCCATATTTGCTAAGCCTAATTTTTCTTCCATCAAGATTTCGAAAATGTCACTATAGCTATCTCTTGGTATACTTCGCGTAGCAAACGTGCTCCACAATTTTGCTCCGCCCGCTAAGCTCGCAGAGCTTAATTGCTTCGCAATAATATGTACATTTTAAAAAAAATTAACAGCAACTCATACAAGGAGCTTTTTTCGTAATTAAAAATAAACGAAGCCATAAACAAGTAATTGTAATAATTAATGTCAAGAGTAAAATAAACACAATATGTGTAATAATTATAATTATAATAATGCACGCAATATTGTACAATTAGTTGTAGTATTTGGCATCCAATTCTGTCCAATTATATACAAGAAGGATACAAATAGATTACACGTTTGTTTTAACGTTTAAAAGGAAGAAAAAGGAACACGCGCCCTCTTTGTTTCAAAAGAATAACTTTGCAAAAACAAGAACCTCAAACTTTGCGGAAAAATTAGAGAATTTTCTTTTAAGCCATTGATAATTTCTTTTGCTTGCGGTCTTTTCTGTATACTGCCCTGGGCTTTCAAAATGTGTTTATCAAGTAACTTAAAATCATAGTGTATACCTAAAATTTGCGACATAAACACGTTTTACATATTGTGACATAAAATGTCGTTTCTAAGAAAAGAACCTCTCTTTGTTGGAAGAAAAAAAAAACTATCACGAACTATTCTGTATTATATGGGAAGTCCCACGATGGATACAAAGAGCGGGGCGCTGTTGTTAATGCCTGAAATAAGGTTGTGGGGATCTTGGGCTTTATTGAAAATGATAAAGAATTTGTGATGGGTGTTAAACTTATCTAATAGTGACTTTACAATTACGGTAATATAGTCATTTTCTGTTCCTAGGTGAACTTGCTACAGCTTATTTACAAGTCTTTAAAAAGCGCTATCCGCAAAAAAGGAGCGAACTGAATAACAATTGACATTCTGGTACATCAACAGCAGCTGGTGAATGTCAAAACGAGACTTCGATCATTACCCTTTCTTCAACTAGATTGAAGAATTTTTACAAGCGTAGCACTAAGTCCAACCTTCCGCAGGAAGTAAATTAACCACGTTAGAAGAGAAGTCTCAGTAAGAACAAGACGAAGTTAGCAAATATGCTTCGAAGAGTGTCAAAAGTCTGTTGAAATGATCTAATTCACTGACAATAAAAAAGAAAAAATGGAAAGGATAAAACTAGTAAAAGCAAATTTAAAGATGATCGAGAATATGCAAAAAAGTGGGATACAATTTATGCATACAGGCAATGAAGTCAGGCAATTTAACTAAAATAATGGAACTAACCAAAACGATTCTTTTTTAAAGTTTGCAGAACTCACGGTGTAAGTGCACAGAGGATAAGTTCGTTTAGTTCAAGTAGTTTTGGATGGAGTGCTTCTCAAAACTATGTGTAGGAATTCTGTGTATTTACCCGGAAAATAGGTACTTATAATAATGACTGTAACAACTGCTTATATATTATTATAATTTACTTAATCTCTTTTTTCTGGGTTTTTATATGTCTTACTACATAATCTGATGACAAATAATCTTTTATATACTTTCTCAAATAGACACAACTTTATCCTTAGCCCGTGAATCCTGCATTAGTCTTACATATCCTAGTGCTCCCAACGTGCCCTTAGCTCGCCATTTCCCCAAAGGAATTGTACCATCTCTTGTTTTTTGTACTCTCTCACAGTCAACAAATCCTGTAGGAATGTAAATGATGTTATTTGTTTGCCTTGAGTAGTTATGCAGAGACAAACATGCGAGGACATTCTCTCTCAACATTTGCAACATTAGCTTGTATCAAAGTAGAGAATATTTGCCCACGGGATACCAAAATTCTAAACGCATTCTCAATAACACGTCTGTAACACGAAAGGCGGATATTTGCTGCTGCTCCTCTGTCAAATTTGCGCAGAAAAGAGTTCTTATTATCCATGGTTTTAACAAGAAAATGTCATCACCCTACAAAAAATATGGCAGTGGTTCAAAATTACATGCAGGTAAAATCTCCAGCTGTGGTAATTTATAATGTTATTTTCAAATCGTTCACCAATGTCAAAGTTAGCCAAGATACCGCTGTCATTGTCGTTCCCGTACCTATTAAGGTTGACTTAAGTAAAAAAATAGTCTGCATTACAAGCAGCTAGAAGAACAATGCGCTGTAGAACACGTTGTAATTATAGTGTAATGTCCCAGAAAAATGTGCCCCGATGACGTGTGAAAATTCCACTTTTCAATCATCTTAGATATCTCGGTCCAATCGTCGGATGAGTGAGGCCCTTCAAGTCAGATCTTTTAGAGATTCATACATAACTTTGCTTATGTCCGTTACAATTTTACAAACAGTCGTTCCACCAACACGAAACTCATATGATAATGACTATTGACTCTTGCCAGTAGCCAACTAAGTTATTACCGTCGTTCCTCAGTTTGCACTAACTTGTTAAAATGTGTGTCTAATCGTTCAATTTTGGGATGTACTAATGAGAGTAGGGCTGAAATCTTGCGGGAGACATTCGTAGGTATCGAATAAATTATTCACGGTTATATTTAAGTTCGCAGAAAAGGTTGTGAAATGCCCCGAGATTCTGACTTTACCTGAAAATTCCTTGAACCCAAAATCGTTGTTTCTCTTTCTTTTGATGTTATGATCCCGCTGATGTAAAATACGCAATCGCTGAAGCTTCAAAAAAATCGATAATTTTCTTTTATTAGGTACATTTACGAGTCAAAGTTTAAAACTCTAACTCACTTAAAATTATCCTGTTAAATTCACTTAAACTAACTCCTTGGGCGAGCCTAGTTTAAACGTCCATCCGTAGTACGTCACAGTTCTTCTCTGAATAGGCTCATAGTTTTTCTGATTTTTTTCTTGGATTTTTTTTAAAAAAAAGGCATAATGGCGCCATTTTTTGAAAACCTGGAGTTTGAGTTTTTTTCAAAATTGATTTCCGCCGGCGAAGGCGGAATCTTTAAAATCGCTTGTGGAGATAGAGAGATAGAGAGATAAATAGAGACAGCCAGAGCCTGGATGCCTAAAACTTCTGAGAACGAAGCTAAAATGAGTTTTAAGCCAATAAGAATCCTAACAGTGCAACAAATTGTTTTATTATCCAATGAACAATACTTTATTTTTTAATTAATGCGATCAAAAATTAACGCGAATTTCAAAATTGGATTTCAAAGTAATTAACGCGATTCAAAGAATTTTCAAATTTTCAGATGGTATTTAATTCGCGAATTCTCAAAAAGGTAAGACACTTTTTCACAGGTTCAAACTAAGAGAATAAAAAAAAAGACATAATGAAATGTCATCACACGTATTTTATCTTTCTGTCTAAAATGCTCAAAAAGAATACTGAAAAGGGTTATCTTTGATAGTGTTTTTATTGTTTTTACGGGCAGTTGTAGAGTTATGAGTGATACCTGCTGCTTTCCATCCTGCTTTGATTACCTCCTTTCCTGTTGAGATTGAAAGTGATGGTACAATTCAGTCATCACCTAGGCGTGCCGAAGTTTCAAAGATCTATCGAGACAAAGAAAACAAGTCAAAATTTGTCCCTAGAAAGCGCTTCGCTTAGTGCCCAGACCTGCGCGGTATGAAACTCCGTAATAGCTGTGATCTCTATAAGGGCGCATTTCTTTCATGATACAAGTAGTGAAATACTCACTAAATGCCGTTTTTCAAATTTTTGAAGGATGCGAGTCATGTGTTTGGGGACCATAACAGATTCTATGTTGTAGCTTGAAAGAGCAATCTTTTTCTTTTTGAAGTCGCTTGCGCCGATCGAATAAATTAATTGACAATTCAAAAGAGATCTTTACATAACCTTGGGTAGAAAATTAATAATGAAAGTGGAGATGACGGAGATGAGAGTGGTTGCGGGTGTGACGATAAAAATAAAGCATAGAAAATTTTGATTTGTCATTTTGAGGAGAAAATTAAAGAGCTTAAAAATTTCAACATGTTTGTTCTCTTTCTATTTCTATTGATAAAACTACATATCCACGTGTTATTTTAAAGGCGTTTAAAAATTATTTTTAAGAGCCTGATTATATGAGATGAGTTGGCTCGGTGTTGGCTCGCCACATGCTCAGCATGATAAAATTAAACAGCTCGGCATAATGGCAGATCACTACTAAAAAATATTTGACATTATATGAGGTGAGTCAACCCGCCTAGGCAAGCTGGCTCGTTTTTTCAACCCGGGTTGGGTTGGTTAAGTGGGTTGACTCGGTTCATATAATATCACTTTGCCGAGCAAGGGCCGGGTTGAAAAAAAAGAGCATGCGCATTGCGATCCAAAACAGAAGAAAAACAATAATGGGGAGCAGACAAGAAGTTTAAATGGACTTTAGAACTTGTGGAGCAGATTACGTGGATTTCCCTGTAGGTGTTTCAAAAGTTTTAAAAGCCTTCGTTTTGTTAATTGTTAAAAAATATGTCAATATGTTCCGTATTAGGCGATTTCTTCGAAACAATGACAAATACAGAACACCTTGGATTTGGAATAACAAACTATTGGCGACCAAATTACTTAATGATAATTTTGATTAAAATTCGCTTGTTTGTTTACATCTTACATCCGCCATTTTTTTTTAAAAAAGCGCGCATTTTTTTTCAACCCGGCAGCAGTGTAGGTCTTGACCCGGGTTGACTTTTCCCATATAATATAAATTTTTTCAAACGGGTTGACCCGCCAACCGGGCCAACACCGAGCCAACTCGCCTCATATAATCAGGCTCTAAGAATTAAGGTTAACCGGGGATTTTTTAGTGCCACATATGGAAAGCCATGACTGCCTTATGCGAATAAGGCATTCGGCAAACTATCAACTTTCTGAGATCTCTTTATTTGGTTATCCGATTCTAATATTTGGTTATGTGATTGCCTTATTCAGTTATGCGATGTTGTCATTCGGTTGTGTGGTTACTTAGTTCGTTATGTGAATAT